>PVIR01034466.1:0-17154 GCA_004026965.1 Petromus typicus
AAAAAAAAAAAATCCTACTTGCCTTCAGTATTATTGGAAATCTCAAAAGTAGCTACCATGAAAAATAAATCCAGAAGTGAGTATAATACAACATCTGCTAAAGCTGCAGCTTGTCGATTGTTGCCTGAAAAAGATAGTGGACACACTGAGCATACTCTGAAGCCGGCAAGCGCAGAAAGCCTCTGCTGCTCTCTGTTGCTCCGCACAGGACAGCCCTGACCCCATCTGGAGCAGCTGGCACTGCAGGCAAAAGCAGGCAGATCCCAGCGAGTCCAGCTGCAGCCTTCTCCAAGGGGCCACAGGCATAGTGGCCAGCACACCTGCAGGGTTCCAGATGTGTCCCATCTGTGCCCTAGCAGACCCAGAACCCCCAATCCCAGCCTACATTCCCAGGGCACCAGGCCCACGCTAAAAACCCTGAGTAGGTTGTGCTCTTGCTCCCACACATGGCTGGGGGTGGGTGCTGGGGTGGGCAGCAAATGTTTGCCCAGCACATACTCAACCCTGGCACAGCATCAAGGATGTCACCAACACTCCTCCAAGGTGAGGCTCGGAAGCAGAGAACTACAGAAGTCTGTGATGGTTTAAATATGGTTCGTTTCTTCCAGAACTCACAGAAACATAATACCCGTTATGGGCTATTAAGGCACAGGACCAGGTGGTACCTTTAAATGGGCAATGAGAACCCAGTCTTGTGAAGGGATAATCAATCCAATCATGCGATTAGCGGATTAAGGAGTTGTCTTGCGGGAGGTTATGCTAGGAAAGCTGGGCTCCAATGTCCTCTTCCAGATTCCGAAGGGAAGGGCTATCATCGGACATAGCCTCAACCTGTAAAACAGGGACCTGGACCGGAACGGTGAGCCAAAATGAGCCTATGTTCTTCCTAACTGACCCAGTCTGGGGCATGGCAATACTAGCAACAGAAAACAGGCTGAGATGTCCCTGTGCACTTGGTCCTCAGACTGGCTCCACAACAGAACCAGCAGGTGCCTAGCTGGCGCCAGGATTCACCAGGAAGAGCTACACTTGCTCGCTACTGGCACCAAACTACACTCTGATATGTAAAGAATGGAGAAGAGACAGAAACCACTAAGAAACAAGTCAGCATTCCAACAGGGAAATACAAATGGTCCCTGCAGCATTTGAAAAGAGGTCCCACCTCCTTGTAAGATGCAAATTAAAACAATGGCACTGTGGCAGAAACCAGTTTTCCACCAAGAAAGCTGATGTATGCCGGAAACAGGCACTATCCACCCCCCTGCTGATCTGAGGGGAACCCTTCTGCTTCCCAGCCCCTACCCCCCGCCACTCGTGATCCTACTAGGAGATTTATTCTTCAGCTACATCTGAGTGAAATCACTGATGTGCAAGGTTATTTAGTCCAGTGTGATCTTAACAGCAAAATAGACACAACCTCAATATTCATCAACAGAAATTAAATTATAGTATATCCATCCCATGGACTGCTCTACAGGTATAAAAAAGTATGAGTCGTTCTGTACACTGACATAGGTTCATACAAAACAGTTGGACAACATATTAGTAGGGGAAGAGAGCAGAATGATAGAGACTGGTATCCTGATACACAACTCAGATCCCTCATTTCATTTAAAACTATCAAAAACTGGGGTCAGGCATGTGGCTCAGTGGTGTCGCCACCTGCCTGGTAAGTGCAAGGTCATGAGTTTAATCCCCAGAACTATTAAAAAAAAAAAAAAAACTATCAAAAACCTCTATGTAGGGCCAGGGATTTAGCTCAGTGGTTCTGGCATCTGCCTTGCAAGTGCAAGTCCTGAGTTCAATCCCCAGTAATCATACAACAGTGGCGGGTGTGGTGATTCATGCCTGTAATCCCAGCACTCAGGAGGCAAGAGGCAGGAGGATTGCTGTGAGTTCGAGGCATGCCTGGGCTACACAGTGAGCTCAGGGCCAGCCTGAACAACAAAAGTAAGACCCTGTCTCAAAAATAAAAAAAACAAAAACAAAAAACCCCTCTATGCATATGTACATAAGCTGTAGCTTATGCTGCAGCATGCAAGAAGGAACGGAAACCCTTGACCCTAAAGCATTTCATTGTCCTGAGCCCTGCCCAGCAGCCCAGCTTCTCCCACAGTCTGATGGGCACTAGACTCAGGCCTCCTCAACTTTCTACACCCTCACCCTTTTCTCTACTTCTTCCTAGTCTAGTGTACATGCTGCGTAAGTGAACACTCTCTCTGGCTTTTCCTTAGAGCTTACTGAGACCTAACATCACCTGCATATGGGACTTATTTCTATAATGTTCTATTTTTTCCACCAGGAGGGAAGCACTATGAGGTCAGAGACAGGGAAGTTTGTCTGCTTATTTACCGCTACCATATTTCCCAGAGCCTAAAACCTGTGAGACACACTAATGCATTTCAAAAAATTAATGAGTGGCCTGCAGGTCTTGTATGACCCTTGCCTGGCCTCACATGCTATTCCTCACTACCCTCCGTTCCCCCAGATTTATTTCTCTTCACAGATAAGCCACTGGCTGCCCTAAGATTGACATATTTGTTTAATATCTGTTTCCTTCTACTACTATCTTTAAAGTATGTAACAGAGAAGGGGAAAAACTCAAAAGCAGGTTGGTTAAAAAAACAGACATTTTCACATATAGGAAACATAAAGCATTAAATGTACCCTTTACAAAGACCCACAGCCATGCAGCCATGAAGCCCTGGCTACTTCCCCAGGGAACAGAAACCCTAGGGACTCAGGTCCTAGGTGCAGGTGGAGTTGACTCAAGGCTCAACATCAGGGCTAGGTGGGTCCCTCCCTCCTCCATTCCAGTCAGCTCCTTCCCCCAGGGTGATAATAAAGGGCACAGAAAGAGAAAAGAAAACTCCAAAAGACAACAGAGCAGGGCCAGGGATTTAGCTCAGCTGTTCTGGTCCCTGCCTTGCAAGCACAAGGGCCCTAGTTTGATCCAGGTAACTACGTACCACAGTGCTGGGCGTGGTGACTCACGCCCACCAGCAAGCAGTACCACACACCACAGTGCCAGGCACGGTGGCTCACCCCTGTAATCCCAGCACTTGGGAGGCAGGAGGACTGCCGAGTTCAAGGTTCGCCTGGGCTACATAGTGAGCTCAGGGCTAGCCTGAACTATACAGTGAGACCTTGTCTTAAAAACAACAACAAAAAAGACAACAGAGGAAAGAGAAGAGCTGTGGAGAGACTTTAAAATAAGTATGTTAACATCCTCAGTTAAAAGTTTCTTAAAAGAAGCAACACTGAAAATCACACACAGCAGGCAGGCATGGTGGTGCACACCTGTAATCTCAGCACTCAGGAGCTGCTGAGTTTGAGGGCAGCCTGGGCTACACAGTGAGCTCAAGGTCAGCCTAAACTATGTAGCACAACCTGGTATTTAAACTATAAACAAAAAATAATTTAATTAAATAAAAAAGGGCCAGGGATTTAGATCACTTGTTCCAGTGCCTCGAATTCGTAAGGTCAGAGTTCAATTCCTAGTAAATAAGAAAGAAGGAAAGGAAGAAAGAAAGAAAGAAGGAATGAAAGAAAGAAAGACAGGCAAATGGGTGTGAGGTACAGGGAAGCTCTTAAGTGAAGTGACCGTCTGCTGGGCTCATGCACACACACTGCCTTCTGAACAATCAGGAGAACTTCTCTCTGCAAGTTAACAATGTAAAAACCAAACTGTGAATAAAGTCGACCAAAGTACTGTACTCATCCTCTTGCCATCAGCCGCACCCTCACAATACCATGGGAGTTCCAAACAGCACCTGTCCTCCCATCTTACAAGTACAAGCTGGATTACTGGTCACTTCGCAAAGGCACAGTTTTGGAAACAAAAGCCTTCAACTTCTTCTGGTACACAGTGAGCACCGGGCCGTTCTACCAGGTTACCAGCAGGGCAGGCTCCCTTCCTGCAGGTCATTCCAGCAGGGTCCAGGCTGAGCAAAGGCCAGCTCCCGAGGATCAGCTCAGCTCAGACAATGCTGTCAAAGACGCCGATCTCAATGCTGCCCTCCCCGCCATCACTGAAGACACAAGTGTTAGAGCCCATCCCATGAGGAGTCCATACAAAACCTTCAGAGGAGAATGGAAGAGTACAATGCTTTACCGGAAGAGTGAAGAAGGTGGGGTGCTTTGCTTCGTCTTCGTATTTGCCTTCGGTTGAGCTCCCAGCCTCCATGGACTTGGATGTAGTGTTCTTGCCAATACCCATCATTAAGAGAAGTCCAGCAGCTCTGCACTGCCACTGGCCCGGAGTAGCTGCAGTGAAGGCTTATGAAAGCCAGGAGCCTAGGATGAGACTTGGCTTCCGGAGCCTGGAGCACCCGACTCAGATGGAGATGAAACCCAGGAGTGCCATCTCTTAGCACCTGCAAGACAAAGCAGCCAAATCACCTTGGAGCACACAGCACAGGTTCCCTGCACAGAAAAGAGGATAAACTATGCCCCAACATGTAGAATTCTCAAGAACCCACCCTCTTCGTGTACAACCACTGCTTCTGCGAGTATCATACTAGCAGTGAGAAAACATAGCTCCAGCATGCCTCTGACATGTGTTGTAGTATACACGCCTCACAGCCTGGCACTGCCTAACACAACTGTCTGCGCTGACAGAAATGCTCAGTATTGGTCCTGTGCAAGAGTCATCCCTGGTCACATGTGGCTACAATGTCCTTGAAACACAGGTGGTGCAAATGCAGAGCTGACTCAATAGGAGCCAAAATGCTATCAATCAAATGACAGCCTAAGTCAAAAAGAAACTCATACCCATCCTCTTCCATCTATTGTGATAAGAGACATGAGAAGAGAAATAGGAAAGGAGTCTGCACCACTAGATCCCCAGTGGACCTGACAAGCCTGGAAAAATCTCACCAGCTGTTCCAGATACTGTTCCAGAAATAATCTCCTTAGATCCCAAAACAAAGAGAAAAATCTAAGCTGGGCATAGCATAAAACTATAATCCCAGTACCTTAGAGGCTGAGGCAGAAAGATCATAAGTTTGAGGACAGCCTAGGCTGAACAGCAAGATCCTATCTCAAAAAAAAAAAAAAGAAAATATCTGAGAAGTCAAAAGCTGGACACTTCTGAAACACCTAAACCGCTCCCTTCTGGCAATACAGCAGAAAATCAAATCCCAATCTCAAAGCATGAATTATGACGAAAGCGATTCTCTCTAGATGAATAAGTACTTGCAGAATACGGATTCAAAACTGAGGGTGCAAAAAAACCACAAAAAACAAAAAACTGAGGTTGCATGGAACTCATAGAAGGGCTGGCACACCCACAATGCAATATGCCTCAGAATACCTGGCTTTCCACACAGACGGTGCAACACGAGTGGCCAGGGTGGCGAGAGCACAGCATGTTTGCTGGTCTGACTCCTGAGACATCAGGTCTTAACCACAAGTTAGTTTCCCACAGAGAGCTAATCACCGGGCCCCAGGCTGCCCTGGGAGGGTGGAGCCAGCAGGGTGAGGGTGGTGAGGCTGGGGCGCAGGGTCACTGCTCACAGAACTTCTGCAGACACTTCCCTGAAATACTTTGAATGAGCTGGGGAAAGTGAAATGTAAACAAATAGGAGAGAGAATTATGCAAAATTTGAGAGTCCTGCAGTTGGAGGGCAGGAAGGAAATAAATAGCTGCCTGAACATCAAGCTGCCTCAGAGAGAGCAGAGCTAGTGCACCTGGTTTGCGTTTTCATCCACAGCTGTTTAAACCAGCTACTCACAACCTACAGTGCTAACTCTGCTCTCCAGGGGAGAAGAGGGAAGATCTGAAGGCTGAGCAGGGGAAGGATCTAGAGGCCTTCCTGGCCCTCGCAGCGGTGAACAGTGGCCAGGGGCTGCTGAGCAGCAGCCAGGGTAGAGGACAGGATGCAGGCAGAGGCAGCAGGAACTTTTTGTCAAGGACAGTGAATGGGAGGGAGAAGGAAGAGGACAGGGACTGCTGACACAGAAATATATCCTTGGAACTGTCCTATGACAAGTCCTCTGAAGACAGCACTCCACGCCACACACCAAGGCTGATGAGCCCGGCCTCAAGGGCAGGAACCACACAGCAGCCTGAGATCAGAGGGCGCATCCACATGGCACAAAGTCGGGGTGCGTAAATGCCAAGGTCCTGAGGGGGAATGCAGAAGATGAAAGGAAAGCAGGGCTGGGGCGGGTGGAGTTGAGTGTGTGCATCTGAATTTCTGTTAAAGTAAGAAGGAAAATCTCCCGGGGAATCCAGCACTTGGTAAAGTTCAGCAATCCGAGGTGCTCATACACCCTCTTCCTACAACTTGCAGAAGCAGAAAGCAATGAGTGAGCCACATGCAATCTTTTCCTGACCACCAAAGACCTCCAGACCTTGCCGCTCCTCCCCGCAGAGGGGGTGAAAAGAGGTGAGGAGGGATGAAAGACCATGACGATGATGACAACGGCGGTAATAACAGCACGTTTCCACTGCTGAGTGTCTACGCGTCGCAGGAACTCATTACATAAATGGCGATTATTTCTGGCCGATGACTGTAATATCACTTGATTTGCCCACGCTACAAACTGAGCTTCAAAGAAGTAAAGTATCTCAACAAAGGACACCCAGCCCTAAGCAGTGGAACAGGATTCTAGTTCTAATCATTATTTCTAATCTGCCCTAACTGCATATGCAGTGAGACACAAAGGTGTCCTTCTCCTGCTCAGCCTCCAGGCCAGGCCTATAATCACCACCACAGCGACGCTGGAGCTGCAAGGGACAGGGCACTCAGTTCAGAGCCTTTTCTGGGGTGTCGCTTCCGGCCTCTGCAACTGCCTGGCTGGGCAGCTAGAAGAGACCCTGGCTGGGTCTCAGGAAATTGCTAGGTTGTCCAGACTGGGCTCGAATCTTCAGTCCTCGTCTCAGCCTCCCAGAGGGGGCACTCACCACTAACCTGGCTTCTTGTTCCATCCAGATGGCCCTAAACATTTGTCCTGGGTCACTCTGTGTGCCCCTGAGTGGCTTCCTAACCAACACCCGAATTCCTTCCCCAGACTGAGAGGCACCTGTCAGCCTCCCTCCCTGTCAGGCTGGCCCTGGTGTGCGGTCCCCTTCAGCTCCTTGAATCTGGTGACCTTCCTCTAGTGCTCTGACTCTTACACATGCCACCCCCCTCAAAATAAGCATCTTACTCCTTTTTGTGGGGAAAATCCCTTCCATACCTCCTCTGGCAGCAGCCCCACATCCCACGTCAGCAAGTGACGGATGGCCTGGCCCTTTTGAGGATATGGTCTCCAGCTAAGGGTTTTTACGTTTTTAAGGAATTGTGAACAACAAAAAGAACACATGCCACAGACTGTTGGGCCAGGCTGAGCGCTTAGCGTTGCCACACCTGCACCTCATGAGTTCAGTCCCTGGTACCACATGAAACAAGAGACCGTTGGGCCCACAGAAATGTCCTACGATGCTGACAGAAAAGGCCTCCAGCTCCTGGTGACATGGAAGGAAAGAATCCTGTTTTCAAAGTGATAGTAGCATTAGATATTTATAAATAAAATTTAACACAACACATTGTGGCCTTTAGGAAGAAAACTAGAAAACAGGGTGGAGGATGTAGCTCAGCAGCACAACGCTGGCCTGGCCGGGCACTCCAAAGTCCTGAGTTCGATCCCCAGTACCAAAAAAAGAAAGAAAACACTATTGTGGACAGAAGAGATTTGAATAATTAGACATAAATAATCAATATTCCAGGATAGGAATATGATTACAAAAGCATCCATTCCAATAATCTGTAAAGATTTAAGTGGACAGATAGGAAGGGTTGCTTAAAATGTCACTGTAAGGAATAAAGCCACAAGTATCTGGAAAATAGTAAGAGAAACAATCAACTCTCTCAGCTCGAAACTCTAACATAAGGATATAATAGGCAGAAGAGTTTCACAGAGGTATAAAGACAGACTACCACACGAAATGCCAGAAACTCACTCCGTGGCTGGGTCTAGGACTGTACATTGCCTCAGCACTGCGGGGAGACTCGGAAGGATGGGGCTGGGGAGGGCTGGGCTGAGGACAGGGAGAGCTGCCAGCCTCCACTGTGCAAGGGAAGTTTTGACGATCTGCTGTAAGACACTGTGCGTAGTGAGCAGTCCAGGACTGGGCACTTCAAATGTGTGTAAGTTACATCTTGTACTGACTATTTGGACCCCAGAAAAAGAAGAGTAGAAAATACTGAATTTCTTTTTCATGTATGAGGTCAGGACTACCTGGATTTAAAGGCAACTTTACAGCTAGGTGTGGCTTGCCTGCAGTCCCAGCAATAGGGGAGACTCAGGCAGGATAGGATAGGCATGAGGTAGAGCTTAGCTTGAGCACCTGAGTAAGACGCTATCTCAGAGTAAAAAAAAGAAAAAAAAATATTTAAAAGAGGTGGAAATGTGGCTCAGGGTAAAGGCCCTAGGTTCAATTCCCAGTCCTGGGGAAGGGGAGGACTTTATAACGTAAGGTTAAAAACAGTAGGTATAGCACCAACTTAATGTGACTGTACACATGGCAAAATACCATGCAAACTCCTGAGTGACAGGAACACAAATGAAAGCCACTTCCTCCATGAAGGGCCGGCCAGTGTGCACAGCATCCTCCCCTATAACACCACAGAGAAGTCAGGATATACCAGTGCAGAGCAGTAATGAGCCCTCCTTAAATTTCTAAAATAACTGCTGTGGTCAGAAAACAGTGGTGGTGGGGCTCCTGGCTTGTTTTATGTTATGTTGTTTTATTTTATTTTTAATTTTTTAGGTGTTTTGAGACAGGGGCTAGACTTTGTAGTTCAGGCTGCCTCTGAACTCACTATGTAGCCCAAACTAGCCTCACTATCTAGCTTCAAACTCAGAGCAATCCTCCTGTCTCTGCCTCCTGAGTGCTGGGATTACAGGCATGAGCCACCAAGCCTGGCTTCTAGCTTGTTTTAAAGTTTTCCTGCAGCCAAATTAAAATTCACTACCTTCCAGCAACTGGGAAATCAGTCTCAAAGTAAAAGTCACCCTAAAAGAAATAAGAGACTCATTGGGCAAAATATGGCAATTAGGAGAATTCAGTTATGAGTAGAAAAAATGAAATATTTGTATCATTAAGAAATCTTTCAGGGGCCGAGAATTCAGCACAGTGATTCCGGCATCTGCTTGGCAATCACAAGTCCTAAGTTTGATCCCTGGTACCACATACCACAATGCTGGGCATGAAGGGCAAGTTTCAATTAGTGCTTCATTAATCAGCTGTTCATCTGGAAATCACTTCTTTGGTGCTCAAAGTTTTTCACCTTGCCACTTCTTTCCCACCCCACACACGACCCAACGTCTCAACGTCAACACCTTCTCTGCAGCACAGCAGGCTGCCTGCCTTCAACTCTGATGAACTCATCCAAACACAGACTTTGAGCTACTCCAAACACCAACCTGGTGTTTCTCCGACGAAAAATGTCCTCCCATGGTCAGCACCTGGGAGTCTGCAGTGCGTAGCATACAAAGCCGCTGAGAGCGAGGGAATTAGCCAGTGAAGGTCCCCATGACTGGAACCCCACTGTGTGCAATTCATACTAAGTGCACAGCTCTTAGCTCTTGGGGTATCCAACAAATGCCAACAAAACATGCATCTACCCCCAGACAGATGGCAATGACTGAATACTGCATCATAAACACACTGCAAATCCATTACATGCTCTAGACATACAAACCTATACCTCCCTCAAAGACTACAAGATAAACTAGAGAAAGACTGGCCAAATGTGGCAGGGCTTTCATGCAACCCCAGCTACTCAGGAGGCTGAGGCAGAAGCCAGCCTCTTCCTTCAAAGCCAGCCTTGCAAACTTACCAAGCCTTCCTTTAAAAAAAATTAACAGGGTAGGAGATGTAGCTCAGTGGTAAAGTGCTTGCCTAGCATGTATGAGGCCCTAGGTTCAATTCCCAGCACTGCAAAAATAGAGGAAAAGGGGGGTACGAGAGAAGATACGGGGTGCTGGAGAGAAGAATCAGAGCTTAAGATGACCTGAGAAGCTTATTTAAAATGTAAATTTCTTTCACAAATATAAGCAAAAGTTCAAACCTATTTTATTCATAACAGTCCCAGATTTCTAGTGCTCAAAGATCCAGACAGATGAATACATAAACAAATAAAACAAATCCTCCTCAGCAGTAAAAAGAAGATAAGTACCCATGGATGGGCCCATACAGATAGATACAGTTCATACCAGAAATAGGCTTTGAAGTAAAGAAGCCAGACACCAGACTGTGCTATCCGGGACCCAAAAGGAAAACTAAGTCTGTGGCACCAGGAGACGGCGGGTGGCTCTGCAGGGGAAGAGGGAAGAGGATATTTGATGGTGATTCTAGGGGCTCCATTTGTAAGGGCATTACTGACCAGAGGTAAGCTACCTCAACAAAGCTGATTTTAGAAGAAAACATACTGTAATTTGAAAATTCAAAATCTTACCAATTTAAAAAATGTCCCTCCTCAAATTATGATTCCATAGACCTGCCTTTGGGGCCTAGAAACCTGTATTTGTAAGAAACACACAAATTGTTAGATTCCCCCAACCCCAGGCTGGGGCAAGCTGGACTGAGCCCAAACTCTTTTCTGTACGGGCACAGATCTATCCAGACAGGGAGGAGTATGGCTAAGAGTGGTGACTTTGGGATGGAACTTCAACCTGCCAGCTGGGACTTTTGTCCTTACCAAGGCAGACACTAGAGCTCCAGAGCCGCCAGGTTCAGTGATGATGCATATTTTAAAGACAACCTGTGGTTCTCTGCTTAAATCCCATCATTAGAGGATTACAGCTGAACTATGGCTTCTCCACTAAAGTCTGTAAATGCTAAACATTGACCTAAACACTTTTAATCCAAGGTTTTAAAAAGGATTATTAAAACAAATATTCTCAACTTATATAAGATCTACTCCCTTTAAATGTTACCTAACAGCCCTGCTTTAGGAAGTTTCTGGTACTGATCCTAGCTGTAATCACTCCGTGGAAAGCTCTGAGCAAACAGTGGACCTGTAAGAAGTGGTTATTATTGGATCCTGTGATGACAGCCATGCTCACAGGGTGTGATTAAACAATCTCCACCATCCCACAGCCTCCTCCAAAACAACACGAGAACTCTTGCTCTTATTTTTCACACTGCAGGTCAGGGCCCAAGAGTGGGTCAACTCAGTGGATCTTGAACAGACTTTTAAACAGTGAAGTTCAGGGATGGGAACGTAGCTTTCGAGTAAGGAAGGAATTTTTTTTTTTTTTTTTAAGGAAAAGAAAACAATGAAATTGGGCAAAACAAAGAGAGCTTTGTTTCACAAGATAAGGGTGATCCTGTGCTAAGATTTCGAAACGGTTGACTAGGTCCCTGGCGTTCAGCCTCTGGAAGTTTGATCTCGGTGCACTGTGCAGGAGGAGGTGGGCCAATGGAAAAGTCCTTAGGGCCAACTTTGGAGGGGACTGAGTAGCTCCCATGGGACCCCATTAGGTACTTGGAGAGGGTTGCATGGAAGAGTGACCTGACCCCGGAGCCCCATATCAGCTTCCTGTCTCATTGTTGACTGTGATCTCTTCTTCTTGTTCACACTGAGCGGAGATGTGGTCAGAGGAGCCCTTGCCAGAGCTTTAGACAGGGCCAGCATCATGCTGTCTGCACTCTCAGACCCCACAACTCTAAGACAAATATATCTCTTCCTCTACAAACTACCCTGCCTCAGGTACTTCATGACAGAAAAGGAAAACTGACCGATACATCCAGGTTTTCAAAGTGGAATGCTCTATGCTGTAGGGGTCAGTCAAAACAAGTCTGAATGTTACCTGTGTGACCAAAGCTCTGCAGAGTAACATAGGCATAATCCATGTACTTGATTCAAATGGCATTTGCTAAGCTTAAACAATACACCTGCAGGAATAACGGGCACAAGATGACTCTGATGACAGAATGCCATCTCCCATGGTACACCTGTAATCACAGCATCAGGGTGGCCTTTCATCACACAGTCAAACACAATAATCTGCAACAATCGCAGCAAAACACCCCTGGCTGCAACTTGAGAGTGTCCTTTGCACCCCAAGTCCCTCAGCTTTGTCACTCTTGGCTTGTGAACTTGATTCTGAGGGTAGGAGATGGTACTTCAAAAGACATGAACACAACCTTGATCTGCAAAGGGGACCCAGGTTCTGCTGCAAGTGCCACCTCAAAAATGAAGTTCTACCCGCATGGGGGGAGCAGCCCCTCAAAGCTCTCATCTCAGCAGCACTGGCTAGGGGATTCAGCCAGACATGGAGCTGCGGGTCCTTCGCAGCAACCAGTGAGGACACAGAGCTCCTGGTAACATGGAATTTTCCTGGACCATGCAAGGGTGAGGTAGGTAGAAAGGACTGTTCCTTATCAAAGCCAGCACTGATGGTGCATAAGCCAAGGGACAGCTGGCTGAACAAAAGAAGTTGAAGAACAGTCCCTACCTCCAGGATGCCTCTTCAGTTTGTCTGAGAGGCACTACCTTCAAACTCCTGACCGAAAATA
Source organism: Petromus typicus (assembly GCA_004026965.1). Taxonomy (NCBI): domain Eukaryota; kingdom Metazoa; phylum Chordata; class Mammalia; order Rodentia; family Petromuridae; genus Petromus; species Petromus typicus. The sequence continues at coordinate 12,515 of PVIR01034466.1, forward strand.
ATCTCCTCTCCCAAACCAAACTCTTGAATTTAAGTTCAGCTCTAGCCTGAGGTGGATGGGTTGGGTTTTTGTTTTGTTTTGTTTTGTTTTTCAAACAGGGTCTCACTTTGTCTCACCTGAGTCTCCATGCCCAGCATTGTATATGGTTTCTGGGGATCGAACCCAAGTCTCTGCACTTGCAAGACAGGTGCCGGAACCACTGAGCTAAATCCCCAGCCCGGGTTGTTTCTTTCTTTTTTTTTTTTTTTTTTTTTTTTTTTGAGTCAGGGTCTCGCTTTGTATGTAGTTCAGGCTGGCCCTGAGCTCAGCCTCAAACTCATATCACAGCAACCCTCTTGCCTCTGCCTCCTGAGTGCTGGGATGACAGGCATGAGCTACCACGCCCGGCACTGTGGTATGTGGTACTGGTTGCTGCTGGGCGTGAGTCCCCACACCCAGTATTGTAAGTGGTTAACTGGGGATCGAACCTGGGTCCTTGCACTTCCAAGACAGGCGCCAGGCACCGGAACCACTGAGCCAAATCCCCGGCCCCATCAGGTTTGTTTGTTTGTTTGTTTTTTTGAGACACAGTCTTACTTTGTACTGGCATTGTTGTATGTGGTTATTCAGGAACAAGTACCTAGGCCTTTACACTTGCAAGGCAGGCACTGGAACCACTGAGCTAACTCCCCGGCCCCCCCAAGGTGAGTGGTTTTGTTGACATCTGTTTATATGCACACCTGAGCTGCAAGAAGTAATGGCCACGCTGACAAGACACTGTTCATCAGTTAGGGGAGAGGTGGAGTTGAAATGCAGTAAGATGTCAGACAAGGATGTGTCATTCACTGGGAGCTTTGAAGTCATGAGCAGACTTCATTTTCTTGACCATTAGGTATTGAATGCTAGCCTTGCCTGGTACAGACTTATAGAAATGCCTTCCTGACACCAGATACAACTCTAACAAGACCTTAAGCTCACCTGCTGATCAGCCCCCAACCCTGCTGCCCACACCTATCTGTTGTCCCCAGCCTGGGCACAAGAAGACACCTCCTCCAAAAAGTACCAGCTGTCCCTCTTCCACACAGGGCTTCACGGCACAGCTTCCATATCAGGCAGGGATGAGAGCAACGGTAGGGACACAGTGTTCTGCCCATAAATGGCACTCACATATTTGAGGAAAAGGTAGGCATTTTCCGTGTCCCTGTTAGACAGACACCCAGAGATATCTTCCAGATTCATTCAGGGTAATCTTATGGCTACAGCACAAAATGAGAGAGGAAAGGGAGAGCAGCAAAAGATACAGCCTGTGGCCAGGTTAAAATATAAATACAGAGCAGAGCATGGTGGTACATTTCTCTAATCCCAGCACTCTGGAGGCTGAGGCAGAATGATGACCATGAGTTCAAGGACTGCACAGTGAGATGCTGCCTCAAAAAGTAAACAAACAGATAACATACTAATGTAGGATAAAGGGTATAGTCAGTAGTAGAACACTTGGCTAATAAGACCAAGGCCCTAGGTCAGTGATGGCAAACCTTTTAGAGATGAGTGCCCAAACTGTAACCCCAAACCCATTTATTTACTGCAAAGTACCAACACTGCATTAAACCTGAATACTGAGGTTTGGGTTAGAATACACAACTCTATGTTGACATCTTCTATCTTAAGAGAAAAACAATGACACATCCCATGGTTCACCACCACTGCCCTAGGCTCAATCCTTAGCACCACAAGTAAATATACACACAGATGGACATACATATATGAAACCTGAAGTAGAATTAACTGGAGTTTTACTACATGCATTTCCACTGTATGATTAAACATGTCATCATATTGTATAAATGGAGCTTTTTAAATTAAATACTATTTAAAGTGTTCATGGGACTGGAGAGGTAGCTGAGTGGTAGAGTACTTGCCTAACACACGCAAGGCCCTGAATTTGATACCCAGCCCCCTACCTTAAGTAAATAAAGCATGTTACCCACCAGTCTTGGGAACTACTGAGAAGCTACTCCTATGAAATTGATAAGATTAAAAACAAGCGCATAATGAACTACCAAGTTCATCCCATTCCATGTGCAAATCTTTTCTGCATCTCTTCTTCTGACCAAAAGAAACACAATTTTACTTAATTTTAACAAAAACTCTAGGCTTCTGCTGGGAGTTGGTTAGGAGCTATTATCCTCATTCTGCAGCAGCTGAACAAGTGAGGCATTGAGATTTACCCTTGCACAGAAGCCAGAGGTGAAAGTGGCCACCAGGCAAAGAGTGAGATGGGGCCCAAGAGGTCACATCTGAAGGCCATTTCGGAAGAAGGCAAGGATGACCCAGTCATTGTCAGAACAGAAAGCTTGCTCCTCTTCCAGGTCTCCTCACACCCTCTGTCACCCCAGCACTCGTCTCTCCTATGATGACAGCCTTAGAAGCCATGGTGCCTTCCAGGAGCTGGCTGTGCCCTGCTGTACGTACCAGGTCTCTCCGCCCATCTCCCTTTCCAGCACAGCTGATGACTGACACCCTCGCCCCTCCTCCCCCGCCCCCTACCCTCCTCCCTGAAAAGGAGCTGAGGCGGCAGGGTCATCTACCATTGCTGCTGCTCCCACTGGGAAAAGCCCCAAGTGCTGGAGAAGCATTTCAAATAAACCATCCACTCCCTGCCTCAAGCTCCAGGCACTAATAATCAGCTCGGTGTCCAACTACACCATTCCCCTGCAGAACATCTTTGCCCTTTCCTTATGCTTCAAGTGCCAAAGTCAACTTTCCTTCCCGCGCCTGCAAAGAAACCTGGTTCTACTTTCCCCTTGTTCAGAATTCTTATTACATCCATTCAGTTTTGCTTGGGCCTTCCCATATTTACTTAGTTCTCTCAAGCACCAGGTTCCCATTGTATTTGCAAGTCTTTTGCAAAATTGTTTTTCTGACTACCACCAAAAGCCCAGGAGTTACTCCTCCTCCCTGCAGACAACTGAATCCCAAGATGAGGACCAGAACTCTGAGGTTTCACCCACCCAGGGATAGCTGGTGCTGAGCGGTGTCCGCCCAGTCCAGGTGTAACAGTGACCTCGGCTGGGTTCTCCTACTTCTTCCAAGTTATCACCTCTGCTTTTCCCTGGCCCTTCATAAACGGGAGCTTGGAATACCCTGCACCTGGAAGTACTACCCACTTTCTTTTTCTGAAAATATGTGTGTTCTGTTCTGCCAAAGAAATGCATAAAAAGCGCATGCACTAAGTACTGTGCAGAGCAGCAGTCACTGAGAACTGTAAGCCACACATGCACTGCTCTTCTCTGGAGGCTGATCCAAACATTCTCTCAATCCAAAATCTTAAACACATGAACTATATGTACTCAGCTGTATAGAAGACCACAGCTTTCCATGAAGCTTCTTTTATCTGTATTCATTTTTGCTGTGTACATACCTTTCGTCAACCCTCTGACATTCTATAATAAAGGGACACTCAGAGAGAGACAGAGACAAAGACAGCTGTGACAGTCCCAAGATTGGACCTAAGAAAAGAAAACAAATCAGCATCTGAAAACACAGAATCTGACACTTTATGGCTGCACATGACTGTCACCTCCCCTGCATGTTTAAAGAAGGGCACTGCCTAAGAGGTACATAAATGTTAATATATAGTTATTAATATTTAATTAACATCTGACAGCTCTAATGACTTTGGATTTTCTACTGATCCAGTGGGGTGAATCTGGCTCCTAGACCTCTCACACCTAGACACACAAAGTAGAAATAGCTACATATATGCAAAAAAAAATCAGACATGTGATCATAGATACGAACACACATGGAAACAGTGTGTCGGACATACAGACATGAACCAATGTGAGCAGCCTCAGGGCTCATCCCCCAAGCAGAGCTCCTGCATTAAGAAGCACTCTTACCTTCACACTGTCCACACAAATGTCCTCCACCAGCGCCTCCCCACCCCGTCTGGCAATGCTGGTAGGACGGGCCTTCAGGTGCTGAAGAAATTTCGGCTTTTATAGCCCACATGGGCTGGCCAAAATTGTATAACCGCACTGCCTCATCAGAAATGCCATTGGTATTACACAACAGCCACCGCCTGGTTACAAACGGTTACTGCAGGCCTGTTTCAGGCTCCTCACCAGCCTGGAGCAGGTTTCTACACGGCGGTCTGCAGACTCTCTTGTAGAAGCCCAGAAGCTGTGGGATTACATGCTCAGACCCACACAAGAAGGGAAACGCAAACCCATCTTTCCAAACCCCATGGGTTCAGAAGAACAAGTCCACCCACGCTGCTGTCAGCTCAGTGGAAAGGGGGATTAATTTTAGTCCTTGGTAATTTTTTATTTCCCCAATCAGGAGCCAGTTACAATTGTTTTTAAAGCTCAGCATTTCAGAGATCTCAAGGTAGGAGAGCCTTTCATTAAAAGCAGACAAAGCCAACAAAGTAACAGAAGTCTAGACATACGCAAGGTTTGCCATGCAGGGCCCAGCTGCACTGTCACCCTGAAAAGAGGGAGGACTTTCAAAGTCACAAAAAACGCAAAGCTGTGCTGACATCAGTAATGGGTCAGAAGCCAGCCTTGTACCTAGACTGTCCTTCCCAGTGCTGGCACCAGGCCACAGCTGCCAGGACCTGAATAGGGGACAGCCTGTGCCTCCATCTCCCTGTACCA
>PVIR01034467.1:5375-17256 GCA_004026965.1 Petromus typicus
AATGGAGGAAAGATAGCCTCTTTAACAAATGGTGCTGGAAAAACTGGGCTTTAACTTGCCAAAGACTAAAACTAGATCTAACTCTTTCACCATGTACCAAGCTAAAATCAAAGTGGATAAGAGACCTAAATATTAAAACAGACACTCTAAACCTACTGCAAAACAGGTTAGGTAAAACTCTTGAAGACATTGGCTTAGGAAAGACTTCATAAACAAAACTTCTATAGCACAGGAAATGGCTGAGGAAATCAACAAATGGGACCTCATTCTTTAAAAAAGCTTCTACACAGCAAAGGAAACCCCCAACAGTGAAAAAAGGCAACCAACAATGTGGGAAAAAATCTTTACCAGCTGTTCCTCAGACAAAGGGCTACTATCTAGAATATATAAAGAGCTCAAAAAAATCAGCCCACCCAAATTTAATGACCCAATTCAAAAATGGGCATCTGAAATGAACAGATATTTTTCAGAGGAAGAAGTAAGAGCAGCTAAGAAGCATATGAAGAAGGGCTCAACATCATTAGTCATTCGAGAGATGCAGATGAAAACACTGAGGTTTCATCTCACTCCACAAAGAATGGCTGCCATTTCAGATTCAGCCAACAGCAAATGTTGGCGAGGCTGGGGAGAAGAAGGAACCCTTCTCCACTGTTGGTGGGACTGTAGACTCATACAACCCCTGTGGAGATCAGTTTGGAGATACCTCAGAAAGCTAGGATTGGAGGTTCCATTTGACCCAGCGATTGCCCTGCTAGGTATATACACACAAGAATTAAAAGACTCATATCACAGTGACATATGTGCACCCATGTTTATAGCAGCTCAGTTTGTGATTGCTACATCTTGGAAACAACCCAAGTGTCCATCAACTGGAGACTGGATAAGAAAGCTGTGGTTCTTCTACAGAATGGAGTATTACTCTGCTGTAAAAAATGATAGGTTTGAATCATTTCTACTTAAATGGACATACCTTGAGGATATCCTCATACTTAAAAGGACATACCTTGAGAATATCCTCATAAGTGAAATAAATAGGGCACAGATAGGTACACATCGCATCTTTTCTCTGATATGAGAAAATAAAGATGTAAATGAGTTCCTAGCATTGTAGTTATATATTGTGAAATAGAAAATGCTCAATGTAAAATAGGTTGAATGGGGAAAATGTTGAGATTGTAACAAATAAGTAAGGAAACAAATTTTATGTATATGGGGGGTGGTAGGGTGGGTAGGGCTATGGGAAAAAATGAGAATTAAGTTGTGTCTTATACTGGTACAAATCCCCATTATGGACTGCAATCATGATGTGTTTATGTAATGTGCCAATAAAGATTAAAAAATTAAAAAAAATAAAGGTGAGAAGAGGGAGGTCCTTAAGGCTGGGAGTGTAGGAGGGGGGAGGACCATGGTCTTGGGGAGGAAAGAAATGAGGCTTTGGTTCTGGGTTGCAGCAGTAACGGCAGTGGGAGAGCAGGAGAGGAGGATGGAAAATAAATGGTACTTACTAGATGAATGCCTGTGTTGGGTAAGAGTCAGCTTTTCCTCCAGTTGGCATGTGGAAGAAGGGAACTCCTTTACACCTCATTTTCCGATGTTGTTCCATGAGCTGAGTGAATACAAATTGTCAGATATTGAGTGTGTGACTGTGAGTTGTCCCTTGTCCACACACGTCAGGCAGTGAAGTCACACATGTAGGCAAATCATGGATGTAGCACAGTTAAGACTGTGACCCATGGGGCCAGCCTGCTGTGTGACAATCTCAGTTCTCCTAGCTCAGTGTCCTCTAGGATGTTATTTTCATTCGTTTTTTTTTTTTTAGGTTTTTTGAGACAGGGTCTCGCTTTGTGGTTCAGGCTGGCCCTGAGCTCAGCCTTTAACTCACATCACAATCCTCCTGCCTCTGCCTCCCAAGTGCTGGGATTACAGGCGTGAGCCACCACGCCCGGCACTGTGCTATGTGGTACTGGTTGCTGCTGGGTGTGAGTCTCCACACCCAGTATTGTTATGTGGTTACCGGGGAATCGAACCCGGGTCCTTGCGCTTGCGAGACAGGCGCTGGAACCACTGAGCTAACTCCCCGGCCCTGTTATTTTCATTCTTAAAGGCTTAAATTTTTCATCTGTGAAATAGAGATAATAATAAGTGCTATTCATAAAATGGCCACGAGGGAAAGGACACGGGCAGGGTGTTAGCCCTACACTTGGCACTGTAATGGACAGTTGTTTCTTATCCTATGTCATAGGATCAGTTTCTGCAGCTGGTGGGAGTTCCATGGGGTGTTATTGTGCCCTTGTTAGTGGAGATGAAAATCCCTTCTGTGCTACCTGGGAGCCTCCTGGTGCCCCAGCTCCATCCTGCTTGTGGTCTCTACTCTGAAGACTGCTTGGGTCAGTAGTATCTGATGTCCTCAGATGAGCCGTAAGACTTAATAGTAGGATGCTGATCCTCCTCTCTTCTCGTGGCAGGAATTGCTGTGTGGAAATTCTGAATTGGCAAATTTCTTCTGTACTGGGAAGTAAAAACCAGCCACCAGTACAGAAGGACAAGTGTTGCTTTGCTTTGCTTTCAGAGCCCAGGTTTGCTGTGGGTGTAAATGGGACTTTGGTCAGGAGGGCATGGCTTTCTCTGCCAGGAGCTCACCATGTTTGATGTTCTCCATGTAGGTGTGAAAATAGTGCCTGAATTCTTTGTAAGTCAAGACTGAGGTGGGCTGTGTTTGTTTTTGCACGTTTCTGGCTGCTGCTGCTTTTGCTACCTTGACTGCCCAATCTAGCTGACACACCAGTGGGGATTTTGCCAGTTGCTCTGTTTGGTGCTACTCTGCTGCCCCAAGGCCAGTCAGGCACCTGAGAGTTCCCTCCAGTGGTAGGCTGAGTAGACGCTTTCCCTGCCGGGCTTTCAGCGAAAGTTATGCTTGCGGAGAAAGAAAAATGCCAGGATACTGTAAAACACTTGGGTGGTCACATCCTTACAGCAGCCCTGCGGTGAGAATGCCCTCCCCTTCCTCGGGTTCCTGACAGCCAATGGCTTATTCGTCTTTTTGAATCAGGTTCAATGATGCCTCCTCTTTGATGTCACTGTCTACCCCACAGTCCTCTGTCCTTCATGCTCTGCCTTTTTGGCCACTGTTGTCCCTGGAAAACTGTCTTGTGCATGTGTTTATCCCCCAGGACACAGACTATATTTCTACTCTCATTTCCTCATGTTTATCCTCCGGGACACAGACTGTATTTCCACTCTCTTTTCCTCAGTGCCTGTCACAGTGCCTTATGGAGAAGAAGCACAGGTACATTTTCATTGGCAATGAAATTCAACAGCATCTTACACCTCCAAGTCAAAGAAGAGAGAAATAAGATTGTTTCTCTATTCAGCAGGGAAGAGTGTACAAACACAATTAGTGATTTCTTTCTTTCTCTGCTCTTCAGCCTCCTCTCTTCACCCAACACTCTTTTTGCTGTTAGTTAATTAGCACGTTAACATTTTTAGTCTATCTTTAAAAATGACTAGGTGGCTTCGTTTTCCTCCTAAGAAAGAAAAGCAATTAACCCTTGCTGCTAAGTTAGCATGTTGTAACTAGATCACGCCAAACCCCTGAGTATTTGGGGTGATATTTTCTCTCCATTTCTAAAAACAGGTAATGTTTGCCTTAAATAATTGCTATATGGGAAACTACCTCAGTAGAAAGGCAGCCTTCAGTGATACCGCAGGCTTCACAAGAGAGAGCCTCAGAGATGGGCTGAATTTAGATACCTGAGTCATGTGGTTTACTAAATAATCGATTGCAGTATTTAGGAGGAAGCAGGGAAAGAGATACAGATTGGCACCCTTTAAGGAAGGTCACAAGGAGGGCAGAAGGACCCGCACATGATGCTTGCACGACGTATTGTCTGTGTGATCAGTCTGTCTCAGACGTAACAGCTTCCCTGAGGATGTTGGGATGACAAGAACTGGAGCTCAAGGAAGAAAAAGGGAGGGAGGTCCCTGTCGCCAGCAGCTTGTGGAAGGAAGGCAGCTCTGGCCACAGCTGCACTTCACCAGGTGACTGGATGAGCAGTGACCGGTTCTCATGGTGTTTCTTGGGAAGAGTGTCTGCGGAGTCAAATGGGAATGGAACAGATGTCCATGATGGGAGTCAGATTCTGGCATGGCACCATTGTCATTGTGAAGCTGGCATGACTTAAACATAATGCCTTGTTCCTCCCACTTCATCCTCTTATAAGTAACTCTTTCCCAAACCCTTTTTACTCTGTTCAGCGTACTTCCCCTGTACATATTTGATCTATGTTTAACACATTTCACAGGTTTCTAATTTAATATCTATATTTAACACTTCTTAGGAGCATTACCCATCCCACTCGTTTTTCTTTTCTCTAACAGAATTAAATATTCTTAAGTTATATAGCAACACCCATTATAGTGGATGAATGTGGAAGTGTGATATTCACTATAAGCCTTCATTAATTGGTTTCCATTGGTCAGTCTTTTAGCTCCGGGGGGCAAAAGCAGGCTTCTGCAAAGTAGGTGATATGTTGCTATTTTCAGTAATAGAAAATTTACACTTTTTGTTAATTTGGAAAATCAGCAAAAGAGAAGAATTGTAGAATGTGGATGTTTCATGCATAGAGAATGCTCTTAGTACTCTTTTGCTACGTGGCCAGGAACAGGATAAAGTAATTAACAGGCATGAGACTGAGCATAGGGGAGAACTTGGAGATGATGACATCAGGTCCTCTTAGTTTTCAGAAGCTATGTGAGAGAGCAAGTGTCTTATCCAAGGTTACACAGCTACTTATCTGACAAACTCATCTTGAAACCTGATCCAGTGTCCTGACATTGTAAAAAGTGAGTTTTCTTGTGTTTTTTACAGACTGAATTATAGTAATCATTTGAAAGGACTTTTCTTTAAATGAGAATGCATATAAAGTCTCCATGTATCAGAATAAATGTCTCTCTCACTTTCCTCTGGCAGGAGTTACTGAGGTCTCTTCACTCCAATGTGCTGATTGTTTATAAAGAGATGAGTCAAACCAGCTTAAAGAATGTTCAGATCTTAAGGAGACTGAGTGAGAAGTGTGAGAGGACAGTGGGAGGGGAGTGTTCAGTACAAAGGGGAGATCAGCACCAAAGGTCCTTTTCCTTTAGATAGATAGCCCTGGGCATTCAACTATTTATCTCTTGGTTTTCCAAAAGGTCGTGGAGCAGGATTGGCTGACTCACACCTCTAGGTGTGCTGATTGGTCTCCGCCTGAATACATATTTCACGAGGAGAGTAATCTATTGCACATTTGCAGAGAAATTCCGGACATGCTTTCAGGTCACAAGCATGTCTTGTATTTATAAAGCAAAGGAAGAGTCGTCTGGCCTTATTAGTGCTAGACATTGTCAGCTAGGTACAAGGCAAGCACGCTTCCTAGGTACATCGAGGGGGAAAGGAATCCAAGCCCGGGAGCAAAGTGGGTGACGTGGGTGACGCTCAATGGCATTTGGGTTCTGCTAGATCCAGGATTCTCTGAATGTAGGACCCCATTTATCTGAGTGCTTTTCACCTCATAGCAACTTACTCTACTTACACCAGGCTGACTTGCTCAGTGTCCCATCAAGACTTATGTCAGAACATCACGGTCTGGCTGATTGTAAACTTGTCAAAGTGACAGGTGGGCCTGATGACAGAGATAGCATTTCTGGGTTTTGCATTGAATGATTGTGGCTGTATGATGTGGTGAACGGTGCCTGAAAATGAAAACTGTTGACAGGAGGGGAAATGGAAAATGTGATCTGGATCCTTGAACGTGGCATTTTAAACTGTGATCTTTTCTCTCTTCTTTCTCATCTCTTCTCTTCTCTTTCTCCTGTATTTCTTCTCTTCTGTTTCCTTCCCCTTGCTTTCCCTTCGTTTGCCTTCCCTTCCCTTCTCTCTTTTCTTCTCTTCCTTTTCATCTCCTAGATACAGAAAGGGAGATCCATGCAGCTCCTCATGTGAGTGAAAAATTAATTCAGTTGTTCCGGAATAAGAGTGAATTCACATTTTTGGCCACAGTACAGCAGAAGCCATCAACTTCAGGAGTGATATTGTCCATTAGAGAACTGGAACACAGGTAGGAAAGCTCTTTATGCTTTTGAAAATCTGTTGGAGTTAATGGACTTAGAATGAGCAGAGTCCCTAACAGATGAAGCAAGATGGTTTGGAGTTTAGGAGTGACAGCTCTGTGGAAATGTTGGCTAGATGAGGCTTTGTCCTTATTTACCACATTCCTGGATTTACTCTGCCAGCAACAAATGAATGGATAAAGGCAGTGTGGTGTCCACACACCATGGAGTGCTAGTCTGCTGTAAAGAATGATAAACTTGGGTCAGATGAAGAAAAAAGAGTGCACACTGAGACCACAGTGTTAAGTAAAATGCATCAGACACATCAGCTTAAATACTGCATGGTTTTTGTTCTATGAGAAATCTAAATTATAAAGAAAGAGCAAAGTAAAATATAGCTAGTAGGAAGAAGGGAGATCTTTCTCGGATGAGAAAGCGTTCAGGAGAGGGAAACGAAGAGGATGAATGAGGAATTAAAATACCTCCATATACCAGCTCCTCAGAAAGAATGTAAACATTCTGCACTGTAAACATACAATAATAAAAATAAATGAAAAAGTTTAAAAATAAGAATTAGAATTAACCTTGGGTAAAGTGGCTTTCTTCTTTGCTCTCTGAGTAGCCCTCCTCAGTGGCTTTCTCTGCTCCTCCTTGGTTGATTTGTTCGTGTAAAATCACATCCTAGCAGAGGAGGCCATATTCAAGGCACCAAATGAGTTCATCATTTCTGTTTAATAACTTTCAGGGATTTACTGTGTATTTATGTGGAGACTACTTGTTACTGGTCATATTGAGGTGAATAGTTCAGGATTTTTATTCTAAGGATGGCATAAACTATGAAGGAATATGGACAAGTAAATAGCATAAAGGATTGCAGATAAAGTGTTGGTAATTTGTGTTCAAGGAGTGAAGGCAAAGTTAAGGTAAACTAAACGTAAATGTAAGTGAAGGTCAGAGGCATCTGCCCTACCCAGGACTGTAGTAGCCACAAAAGTCTTCATAAAGGAGCTTGGTTAAAAAAATCACATTGGTGGTAAGTGGTTGGGACATAAAAAGGTGTGTGGGAGAGGATGAGAATTTTGGGTGGGTTGTGAGGGATGTTATCACAAAGGTTGGTGGAAGTGACCACATCCCTGCAAAGCGTCAGCGCTGTGTTGAGAAGCAGGGACCACAGTCCCCAGAGAAAATGAGTCATAAATTTGAGAATGAGTGCCATGTTAAAATAATGATGATTTGTTAACCTAAACAGTTTAGAGTTTTCGTAGCGACTTCCTCTGTGCTGGGCTGTTAAAAATATTTCTGCAGAACCATCTCTGTTCTAGGTGCTTATGCAGGTTTTGTAGGGAAAGTAAACAGAACAAAAACAAAATCTTTCAAGCATTTTTGGTAGAGATTTCTTCCAGTGTGAAGAGCCAGGGATGATCATAAATCTTGAAAACAACCAAAATGTCCATCAGCTGGAGACTGGTTAAAGAAAATGTGGTTCTTTTTTAGAATGGAGTATTATTCTGCTATTAAAAATGATAAGATTGAGTCATTCATATTCAAATGGATATATCTTGAGGACATCCTCATAAGTGAAATAAATAGATCACAGATGTGTAAATATCGTATCTTTTCTGTGGTATGAGAAAATGAAGATGTAAATGAGTTCTAGTATACATAGTTGATATTGTGAAATAGAAAATATTTAAAAGGAAAGAGGGTGTCGGGGTAAATAACGAGAAAAAGAATGATAGTAATAAAAAAAGGAAAAAAATCTATTATATATAAGGGGTAGGGGGTTGCAGGGTGGGTGGGGGAAGGAGAGAAAGTGAGAATCAAGTTTTGTCATATTCTGGTACAAACTCAATGTTGAATGTGATGATGTGTATTTATAATATACTGATAAAGATTTGAATTTAAAAAAAGCAACTGAATTAAGGAATTAATAACAAATAATAAGGTGTGCTACGATGTAGTGTGGAGCAGATTTCAAAGATATGTAAATGTTCATAAGTGAAACATGTATGCAAGCACAGTTATATAAGCTCACTCAGTGCAGCACGTGGAAGAACACGTGGACTCCGGAAGAACACGTGGCCTTCCTGCAGGTCAGGTCAGAAGGAAGGTGTTTCGACAGTGTACACGTCTTAGTGCTGAAGGAATGTGAGGAGAGGCAAGTTTTTAAGTGGGGGGGGGGAGCGGACAGATTCACTTGGACGCTGCTGAAAATGATACCCTAGTCGGTTTCATGAGGTGTGTGAATCAGCAGTCCTGTGTCTTTTCGGTTTACTTTCAGCCTCCAGGGCTTGTGACTCAGCCTGATGCCCCCTGGCTGGGTTCCATCAGCTCTGTGAGCTGACTGTTGGGGCTACTCCGGAGAGCACAAGGCAGTGTGGATGTCTGGAAGATGTGAATTAGAGGTGTGCTTAGTGCTGGGCTTGTGCCACAGGCCAAGTGGTGCTAAACAGTTGTGGAAAGGGAGCCTGTGTCCTGCCCCGCTGGTCTTCCTGTGCGGGGCTCTGTGGCAGGAGACCCGTGCAGATGCTGTGTAGAACGCATGCCTTCAGGACCTTCTCAGGAAGGCGGAGCACAGCTCTTTCTGAAGCAGGGAGGAGCACGAGGAACGGCGCTTTCAGTAGAAAGAGCACAGAGACTAGAGTTGCAGTGTTAATGTTGTGACAACTATTTAATATCTTGGAGCTTTAACTTTTTTTGTCTGCAGAATGTAGATAACCCTTTTGGACGGTGGCTGTTAGGATGAAAAAGTACACGTGGAGTTGAGCTTCCATCATTTAATGAATGTATATTTCTTCTCTTTATGTCTTGAGACTCTGCTGAGTTTCTCTTTTGGAATGAGAAAGTCTTACTTTAGGATAAGTCTGACAGTATCCACAGCAGATTTCTAGTAGAATCTGAGGATTTTTGGATAGAGACTCATCTGAACATTTTTTTATTGCAACAGGAAAATCTCAGATGCCAGATCAGAAACAAAGGTAACTGTGAAAGGATCTCCTTCTGGTGCTCCCTTCTGTGTTTGTTTAATCAAAGCAAGGCACAAATGAGGGGGTTTGTAATCCTGTAGCTGTGGGTAGTACAGAAGCCCTGATTTCCACCCTGAAGAAGATCAATGTGTAGTTAAGAAGACAAAGAATACCAGAAAATTGAGAGGATTTTATTATAATCTGTATTTAAGAAGCTATTTACTGGAGCCTCCCAAGGCCCATTCCAGTCGTTAGTGTGTGGGAATCTTCCATCACTTTAAGTGCCTTTTATTATTAGGGTAAGTGTTGGAGAAGCAAATAGTTCTGCAGACACGGGCACATTGGCATGTTGAGTAGTGTGTAGTGAGGTGCCCATTGTTCTTTATCCAGTAGCAGGCGATCTAGGTTCCTGGTAGACAGCTTGCTGACTAGAAAGTCAGACACCCAATTCTTTGTGTCATTCTGTCATGTATACTCCTGACTGCATTGCTTATGGTCAGAACAAATTAAATATGTGTTTGCTATAATTGCGATATGATAGGTATTGTCAGATTCCTAGCTGATTTTTAATTTTTATCATTTACTCATTTTAGCATCTTCACAAAGCTATACATTCATTTCCAGAGTTAATTTTGGAGATTTCATTGCCCCAAGAAAAGAATCTCAATGCTGCTTAGCTGTCTTTCATAGTCTCCCCATAAGCTCCCTTATGGTAACTGTTAACCTACTTTCTGTCTCTATTGATTGGCCTTTCTGATCATTTGCATGTGATGCAATCCTTTGTGATTGGCTGCGCGCAAAATGTTTTCAAGACTTACTCAGATAGTAGCTTGTGTCAATGTGTTTTTTTTTTTTTTTTTTTTTTTTTGCGACAGGTTCTTGCTTTTGTAGTTCAGGCTGGCCCTGAGCTCATCCTTTAACGCACAGCAATCCTCTGCCTCAGCCTCCCAAGTGCTGGGATTACAAGCATGAGCCACCATGCCTGGCACTGTGGAATGTGGCTCTGATTGCTGGTGGGCATGAGTCTTCAGGCCCAGCATTGTTGTATGTGATTACCAGGGACTGAACCTGGGCCCTTGCGCTTGCAAGGCAGGCCCTGGAACCACTGAGCTAAATCCCCTGCCCAGGGATCATTTCTTTTTATTGAAGGACAATGGTACATTGTTTGACTATAACATACTTTTACTTATTCATTCATTAGTGGACATTTGAATTCTTTCCACTTTTTGGATATGTATAATGATTTCAGGACATTCATGCATAAGCTTTTATATGGACATGCTCTTTATTCTTTTGAGTATACATCTGGGAGAGGAGTTGCACGATCAGAAGAGCTGGACTGTTTTCCAAATTCATTGTACTATTTTACATTCTTGCTACCCCTACAGTCTGAGGGAATCCAATTTTTCTACATTCTTGTCAACACTAATTATCTTTCTTTTTGATGTTAGCTGTCTTAATGAGTGTGAAGTATATCTCTCACTGTGTTTTTGAATTGCACTTGCCTGATGCCAAATGATGTTAAATATCTTTTGTGTTCATATTGGCCATTTGTATATCTTATTTGGAGAAATGTCTACTCAGATCATTTGCCCAATTTTAATTGAATTATTTGTCATTGTATAATTGACTTATAGCAGTTTTTTACCTTATAGATACAAGTCTTTAATCAGATATGTGATTTATAATTTTTTCTCATTCTTTCAATTATATTTTCATTTTATTGCTGATATCTTTGAGGTATGATATTTTTAAATTTTTAAAAATCTTTATTGGTACATTACATATACGCATCATGATTGCACTCCATAATGGGGATTTGTACCAGTATAAGACACAACTTGATTCTCATTTTTTCCCATAGCTCTACCCATCCTACCGCCCTCCCATATACATAAAATTTGTTTCCTTACTTTTTTGTGACAAACTCAACATTTTTCCCCCTTCACCCTATTTTACATTGAGCATTTTCTATTTCACAATATATAACATACAATTATAGGACTCATTTACATCTTTATTTTCTCGTACCAGAGAAAAGATGCGATATGTACCTATCTGTGCCCTATTTATTTCACTTATGAGGATATCTTCAAGGTATGTCCATTTAAGTAGAAATGATTCAAACCTATCATTTTTTATGGCAGAGTAATACTCCATTCTGTAGAAGAACCACAGCTTTTTTATCCAGTCTCCAGTTGATGGACATTTGGGTTGTTTCCAAGATGTAATAATCACAAATTGGGCTGCTATAAACATGAGTGCACATATGTCACTGTGATATGAGTCTTTTAATTCTTGTGTGTATATACCTAGCAGGGCAATGGCCGGGTCAAATGGGACCTCCAATCCTAGCTTTTTGAGGAATCTCCAAACTGATCTCCACAGGGGTTGTATGAGTCTACAGTCCCACCAACAGTGGAGAAGGGTTCCTTCTTCTCCGCAGCCTCGTCAACATTTGCTGTTGGCTGAATATGAAATGGCAGCCATTCTTTGTGGAGTGAGATGAAATCTCAGTGTTGTTTTCATCTGCATCTCTCGAATGACTAATGATGTTGAGCATTTCTTCATATGCTTCTTAGCTGCTCTTACTTCTTCCTCTGAAAAATATCTGTTCATTTCAGATGCTCATTTTTGAATTGGGTCATTAAATTTGGGTGGGCTGATTTTTTTGAGCTCTTTATATATTCTAGATAGTAGCCCTTTATCTGAGGAACAGCTGGTAAAGATTTTTTCCCACATTGTTGGTTGCCTTTTTGCACTGTTGGTGGTTTCCTTTGCTGTGCAGAAGCTTTTTAAAAGAATGAGGTCCCATTTGTTGATTTCCT
>PVIR01034468.1:0-17151 GCA_004026965.1 Petromus typicus
TAGTTATCTTTTGTGTCCTGAATCATCTCTTTCAACTGTCCCCTCAGGTGGGGAGGATGGGCAGAAGCGGCGCCGCAACCGGCCTGAAGCCTTCCCCACTGCTGAAGATATCTTTGCTAAGTTCCAGCACCTTTCACATTATGACCAACACCAGGTCACAGCTCAGGTGTGGGCCTAAGCCCAGCCCCTTCTCACATTCTGGCCTCCTGTCCTGTTTTTCTTATCTTTTTTTCCCCTAGGCAGGCCAAGCCTGCTGGTCTCATCCCCTTCCACCATCATCTTTCCTGCTTCCCTGGTTCTTCTTCCCTCCCTCCACTCCTGTCTCACTCCCAATGCCCTTATCAGGTCTCCCGGAATGTTCTGGAGCAGATCACAAGCTTTGCCCTGGGCATGTCGTACCACTTGCCTCTGGTGCAACATGTGCAGTTCATCTTCGACCTCATGGAATATTCACTCAGCATCAGTGGCCTCATCGACTTTGCCATTCAGGTGGGAAAGTTAGGAGAGATAAGGGTGAAGGAATGAATTCTGTGCTGCATAGGGTCATGAGAACAAGAGTTAGAGGTTCCTGCCATTTCCCAGGCTGTTTGGAGGGGGTAGAAAGACTAGCACAGAGGGAGTGGAACGTGAGCTAAGACTAGGAATAGAGACTTAAGTGTTCCCTGGGGAGGCCCAAGAGACAGATTAGAACATTGGGTACAGAATGTCCTCCCACAGTAGAGTCCATAGAACTGTCCTGAAGACTAGTTAGAGGTGTCATTAATAGAACAAAAGGCTGGTGTGTAGAAGCAGGGCCCTTCTGTGTTAAGGCACCTCCTACAGTAGGAAAGGGCTCAGGCCTGGCCTGGCCAGGTTCGTCCCAGAAAAGGGGACCACACATGACATGAAGGGCATCTTCTCTCCACCCCTTCCACTGTGCTAGCTGCTGAACGAACTGAGTGTGGTTGAGGCTGAGCTGCTTCTCAAGTCCTCGGACCTGGTGGGCAGCTATACTACTAGCCTGTGCCTGTGCATCGTGGCCGTCCTACGCCACTATCACGCCTGCCTCATCCTCAACCAGGACCAGATGGCACAGGTCTTTGAGGGGTAAGCAGAGCTCGAGAAGACCTGAAGCATGCCGGGCTCTGGCACATGCTAGCGGAAGCTGCTTGGGAGGAACACATGGGCTCACCCTGGGAAGTACTCCCGTGCCGTTGACGAAGGAATGATGTTACCAAGAGGCTGGACTCGGCTTCAGAGGCCTTCTGGCCCTGGGCCCTGTATACCACCTGTTGATCTTCCCAACCCTGCCTCTGTGACAGGCTCTGTGGTGTAGTGAAGCATGGGATGAACCGGTCAGATGGCTCCTCTGCAGAACGCTGTATCCTTGCATATCTCTATGATCTGTACACCTCCTGTAGCCATTTAAAGAGCAAATTTGGGGAGCTCTTCAGGTAAGAGAGGTGGGAGGTACGGGGTAGAGAGTGGGAGCGAGTCCCGTCTCCTTCCCATTACCACCCACCTCAGGGGCAGCATAGCCCATCCCCTGCCAGCGTCAGCTATAGACCATGTCCTCCCTGTGCCATCGCATTCCTGAGAGCAGACTCTGCTTCCCAAGACCCTTCCCTTCTTTAGTGTCACACTGGCCTTTGCTGCCCAGTTTGCTGTGGCACTCTCCCATTTCTTATCCCAGGGTCCCTGTCCCTCACCTTTTTTTCTTTTCCTCCCTTGTACTGACCACTCTTGTACCCCACTGGACCTTATTCAACACTGCTGTCTCCTTTCCCCACCCCTGCAGCGACTTCTGCTCAAAAGTGAAAAACACCATTTACTGCAATGTTGAGCCATCGGAATCCAATATGCGCTGGGCACCCGAGTTCATGATTGACACCCTGGAGAACCCTGCTGCTCACACCTTCACCTACACGGGGCTAGGCAAGAGTCTTAGTGAGAACCCTGCTAACCGCTACAGCTTTGTCTGCAATGCCCTTATGCACGTCTGTGTGGGGCACCATGATCCCGATAGGTACGAGGCACAGAATGTACTGAGGAGCGGGTGTCACACCCAGCCTGGTGTTGGGGGTGACATTCCTGGGAGGTGCTGCACCTTTGACTACTACTGGGGCAGAGATGAAAAACTACTGAGTTTGAGGTTTTGTGGAGCAAGGCTTTTCCTGAGGGCACTTGTGTTTTTCCCCAGGGTGAATGACATCGCAATCCTGTGTGCAGAGCTGACCGGCTACTGCAAGTCGCTGAGTGCAGAGTGGCTAGGAGTACTTAAGGCATTGTGCTGCTCCTCTAACAATGGCACTTGTGGCTTCAATGATCTCCTCTGCAATGTAGATGTGAGAATTGGAGTGGGCAGTTAGCAGGACTGGGGTCTGGTCATAGTCCTCAGAATTGTCAAGAGTTCTGGGACCGGGGATTTAGCTCAGTGGTTCTGGTGCCTGCCTGGTAAGTGCAAAGTCCTGAGCTCGATCCCCGTTACCACATACCACAGTGCCGGGCATGGTGGCTCACGCCTGTAATCCCAGCACTAGGGAGGCAGAGGCAGGAGGATTGCTGTGAGTTCGAGGCCGGCCTGGGCTACATAGTTCAGGGCCAGCCTGAGCTACAAAACAAGACCTTGTTCTGTAGGGTGGAGGCATGCCACCCTGAGTGGGTGCTGTCTGTCCACATTGAGCTGCCACATCTCTCTGCTCTTTTCTCTAGGTCAGTGACCTGTCTTTCCATGACTCCCTGGCCACTTTTGTTGCCATCCTCATTGCTCGGCAGTGTTTGCTCCTGGAAGATCTGATTCGCTGTGCAGCCATCCCTTCACTCCTTAATGCCGGTGAACTACCAATCCCTAACCTTTAGAATTTCGGAGCCCCACATTTCAATACACGATGACCGCCCTCTGATTGTTCAGTGTGGGACACTTGGCTGTGGCTACTTGGCCCTTATTATACCAGTGCTTTGATGTACCCCAGGCTGGAAGGGGTCTGTTTCTTTTTGCCTCTTTCCCTCTGTCTCTCTCTCTCTTTGCCTCCCTTCCAGGCTTGTTTTCTAACCCCTATCTGTGTGTGTGTGTGTTGGGGGGCGTGTTCTAAGGATGAAACCCGGGCTTTCTGTGTTCTTAGCATGCATTCTACACAGATTTATAGCCCTAGCCCCATGACCTTTCCATCTTTTGATCCTTCAACTCCGTAACAGTTGTCCACTTTTTCCTTCGTCTCACCTATCTTCCCCCTCCCACCACACATACCCGCATTCTCTCCCTCACACAGACACAGAGTTTGGTTTTATCCTTTCTAGATCTGTTTGTCTTCCTTTTAGCTTGCAGTGAGCAGGACTCAGAGCCAGGTGCGCGGCTCACCTGCCGTATCCTCCTCCATCTTTTCAAGACACCACAACTCAACCCTTGCCAGTCTGATGGAAGTAAGTGACCCTGATCCAAGCCAGGTGCCAGTAGAGAGCGCCTTCCCCCTTCTTTCCCCTGACTTCAGCTTCCTTTCCAGACAAGCCTACGGTCGGAATCCGCTCCTCCTGTGACCGCCACCTGCTGGCTGCCTCCCAGAACCGCATCGTGGATGGAGCTGTGTTTGCTGTTCTCAAGGCTGTGTTTGTACTTGGTACGGAGTAGGAAGGGAGTGGTGCCAGAAGTGTGTATAGGGTGGAGCTCAACTACAAGGGACAGTCTTTCTCCCTCCCCAAGGTGGTCTCTCTGACCTTGGGAAGGAGAGGAGAGTGAGAAATGTATTTTTGTCCCACAAGGCAGCATTTGGGGAGTTTCTGCCTTTGTAGGCCCAGGATGAATCTCTATACAGTGTTCTGATCTCACTCTGCCCTCCCTATCTCCCACCCTGAACCACAGGGGATGCAGAGCTGAAGGGTTCAGGCTTCACTGTGACAGGAGGAACAGAAGAACTTCCAGAGGAGGAGGGAGGAGGTGGCAGTGGCGGTCGGAGGCAGGGTGGCCGCAACATCTCTGTGGAGACAGCTAGTCTGGATGTCTATGCCAAGTACGTGCTGCGCAGCATCTGCCAACAGGTCAGTCCCACCTTCCTCCCACACCCCTTGAACACCCCTGTATAATATAGCCCTGTTTCTAGCTTGTGGACACACTATCTTCCTACTATACATCAGGTCCCTTACCCAACCCCAGCACATCCCTCTTCTTCCTAACCCCCTTACTGGTTGCCCCCAGTCCCTGATTGTCAGCTTCCTCAGGAATGGGTAGGAGAACGTTGCCTTAAGTCACTGTGTGAGGACAGCAATGACCTACAAGATCCAGTGTTGAGTAGTGCTCAGGCCCAGCGCCTCATGCAACTCATCTGCTATCCACATCGACTGCTGGACAATGAGGATGGGGAAAACCCCCAGCGGCAACGCATTAAGCGTATTCTTCAAGTAAGCCAAGATGCGGGGGTCTTGGGAGAAATAATGGGGCCTGTATACTAAGAAGAGAGGGAGTTCAGCAGATAGGAAGACAGATAAGAATGGAGGAGAGACAGAGCAATAGCTCCAGCACAGGTTCCAGAATACATCCAGTATGGTCTGACTCAAGAGTAAGACTGTGAGGTGAGTACATAGCTGCCTGAAGTAAGTGATATAGCTCATTAGTGGAAGGCATAATATCTGGAAGGCCTGGCTTGGGGCTTTGTATATTTGGCCTTCTGCTTGTGACTCAGTAACTGAATAGTAAATAGTCACTACTTATGAAGCATGGACTTTGTATATAGGTACTACGTGTAGCCCTGTACATATATTTTCTCATTTAATCTTTCAACCCTACAGAGCAGGTATTAGTATCTCTGTTTGACCAATGAGGAAACTGAGGCTTATAGAGGTTAAGTAACTTCTCCAAGGTTACACAGCGAGTATGTTTAGAGTTGGTATGTGAATCCGGGTATGCCTATTTCCTTTTCACTACTGTAGACATTCAGGTGACTGGAAAGTAGAAAAATAAGGCCATGGAGAAAAACCTGAAGGAATAAGGTCTCATCTGCCAGAGGAGATAATGCTAAAGAGAGATTAGCCAACAGTAGCTATCCAATCTTCACAGGATTTTGAGAGATTGGAAAGGCCTAGTCAGGGACTTTAAGCAGCTGATCTGAAACAACAGAGGCAGGCTTCAACTTTATTATCAAGTAGTTAAAGGTTAAGTCTATGCAAAACTTTCTGGTGTAAAGAGATCTGAAGCTGTGGAATAAGAATCTAGGGGAAGATGCGAAATCTTGACCTGCATTTAATATAGGCTAGATTTCAACTATTTTGAATTATTTAAGTGTAATTTTTCCTAAAAAGTAGTCCCTTTTAGATTTCTAGAAACCTGTGGTTCAAGGTTATGGGAGATTTGGCTGGGCATGGTGGTGCACACCTTACAGTCCTAGCTGTCTAGGAGACTGAACCAGGAGGATTACAAATTGGAGCCCAGCCTGGGCAACTTGGCAACATAGCAAGACCCTGTCTCAAACTAAAAAATAAAATGCTAAAGATACAGCTCGATATGAAGGCCCTGGGTAGTTCAAGCCCTAGTACCATAAACACAAAGAAGATTAAAAGTTACTTTTTTGTTTGTTTGTTTGTTTGTTTCGAGACAGAGTCTTGCCATGTAGTTCAGGCTGGCCTTGAACTCATGACAGTCCTTCTGCCTCAACCTCCAGAGTGCCGGTATTTCAGGTGTGTGCACCACACCTGCCAAAAAAAAGTTTCTGTTAAAAAAAAAAAAAAAAGTTATAGGTCTGGGGATATAGCTCAGTGGTGCCACCATCTGCCTGGCAAGTGCAGGGTCTTGAGTTGGATCCCTTGTTCTGCAAAGAAAAATAGTTGTAGAGGATTAAGAGTTGATTATAAGGTAGTAGGTAGCTGGGGGTGACATGGTGTTCACTGTCTTGGGGTGGGGCTTCTACCACAGAACTTGGACCAGTGGACCATGCGCCAGTCTTCCCTGGAACTGCAACTCATGATCAAGCAGACACCTAACAATGTGAGTAACATCTTCACAGACCCTCGCTTTCCTGTGCATGCTTCCCGCTGAGGTAGTTGAGCTACCACAGAAGAGCCTGGGTTCTAGTCGGGTATGATGGCATGCTCCTGTAACCTCAGCACTCTGGGAAGATGAAGCAAGAGAACCGCAAGTTCGAGCCTAGCCTGTACAACTTAATGAGTAATTAGTAAGTCCCTTTCTCATTAAAAAAAAAAAACGGACAGCATTGTAGTCAGAGTGAAGGACCGGGGTTCAGTCCCCATTTTAGTCAGTGTGAAGGACCAGGGTTTAATCCCCAATGTCAGCACCTCTAAAAACAAACCCAGGTCCTACCTTTAGGCTTGGGAACTGAGAGAAATGAGAGATCAGAAAACGGCAGACATGTAGAACATGTAGAAATGGCTTGGGAGTGTTGGAGTTCTCACACTGCAGCTCCAGGCTGGTGGGGAAACTTGGCAGGTCTGGGCGGGGAGCTTGTTTCTTGGGTCATAGATTAGAAGGTGTGCAGAGGAGACCGTGGGGAAGTGAAGAAACATGGAGGTGCTGGAGAGCACAACTCCCAACAGTTGTGTGCCTGCCTTCCTCTCAACCTCCACAGATGCTCTCCTTCACCTTTCTCTCCCATCTCTTTTACCAGGTGTCTTCCTTTGCCCCAGCTACCTATTTTAGCACCTTTATGCCTTTCATCCTCCCTAGGAAATGAACTCCCTCCTGGAGAACATTGCCAAGGCCACAATTGAAGTCTTCCAGCAGTCGGCGGAGACTGGCTCATCTTCTGGAAGCACAGCAAACAACATGCCCAGCAGCAGCAAGACCAAACCTGTGCTCAGGTTGGTAAGAAATGTGTTAGGCCTTATCCATCCTCTCATGAATTTACCTATTAGTTGCATGAATGATACCTGCTTCGTGGAGATACTGTGCGTGTCCAGGGAAAGGAGACTTCCCCACAACCCTGTGTGCTCTGTCTGTCCTACAGCTCTCTGGAACGCTCTGGTGTGTGGCTGGTGGCCCCCCTCATCGCCAAATTGCCCACCTCTGTACAGGGGCATGTATTAAAGGCTGCTGGGGAGGAACTGGAGAAGGGTCAGCACCTAGGCTCCTCCTCTCGAAAAGAACGTGATCGACAAAAACAGAAGAGGTAAAGGACTTTGGGGGCACTAGGACTGAGAAAGAGGAGGCAGGCCCAATGGGGAATAAAACTTGAGGCTCAGGGCTGAGAATAGACATCATAGAGAAGTAGCAACTCAAGGGGTAAGGGTGGCATGGCTGAGCGGGAGGCCAGATTAAGAGTCTGGGATTTCAAAGAATGAAAGATTGGAAGTTGCCTGACCCCCAACCCATAGCCCTCTCCTCTCTGCTCTGCTTTGCTCTTCTTCTCCATCTCCTCCTCTCCCATCCCCTGTCCTCCTCTCCTTCCTTCTCTCTGTCCCTTGTCTCCTTCTCCTCTCATTTCCCTTCCATTTCTAGCATGTCCCTGTTGAGCCAGCAGCCCTTCCTGTCCCTGGTGCTGACATGTCTGAAAGGCCAGGATGAGCAACGTGAGGGTCTCCTTACCTCCCTCTATGGCCAGGTGCACCAGGTACGGGGCCTGGGGGCTGTGGAGGTGGCCAGGAGGGCAGGGAAGCATGTACCTAAGAGGTCACTGTGTACTTGGAACTTTCATTAGGTTCTGATAAAAACACCAGAAGATCCCTGAGTTGTATGTTAAACTTATTTCCATTGTAGATTCTGACTAATTGGCGAGAGGACCAGTACTTAGATGATTACAAACCAAAGCAGCTAATGCACGAGGCACTCAAGCTGCGGCTCAACCTGGTGAGGAGGAAGCTGGGCAGAAGAAAGGAGGTGGATCTGGAAATAGAGCAAAGAAGTTGGAGTGAGGAGGGCAGGGATGAGGATGGAGACCCAAGATTTTGGGAGTCTTCAAGTGTTAACCCTGGTTATAAGGCCCGAAAGTTGTTAAAGAGTCCAGATTAGTGTGGTCAGGGTCCAATAGGTTGCATACCCTGGATCCTTGCAGCACTCTCCTTCAGTGTCCTAGATTCTGGCGGGTCCCTAGAAGTACTAAAACCCCTGTGGAATGTTGAATGAAATGCTGGAAAACATTTAGCCCGACTCCCATCATTTTATAAGTAAGGAAACAGTCATGGAGATGTCAAGAATTCAGCCACTGACCCAAAATTGTGGCATGTCACAGGTGCAAATGGAACTTGATCCATTTGTGGGATTCCAGCTCCCCACAGCCCAGAGTCTTAAGTAATCTAAGCTGGCCATCTCCCTCAAGCCTTCTGACTGATCTGTGGCCCTGGCAGGTGGGGGGAATGTTTGACACGGTGCAGCGAAGCACTCAGCAGACCACGGACTGGGCTGTGCTCCTCCTGGAGATCATCATCAGTGGCACTGTTGACATGCAGTCCAACAAGTAAGCAGTTCCCTACCCCGAAGGGGCCCCTGTGAGGTCCACTGAGATCCGTGTGTGGCCAATACTTTGAGCTGTCACCCTGGGTCCCCCACATAGTCCTGGTGCCCTTGGGATGCCATGTTGAGTACTCTCCCTGCTTGTGTTGCCCCCAGAGGCCTTTTTCTTTCTTAACTTCTTTATTCTCTGGGTACGCCCCTCCCTGGCCCCTGTCACAGTGAGCTGTTTACTACGGTGCTGGACATGCTAAGTGTACTCATCAATGGGACCTTGGCTGCAGACATGTCTAGCATCTCGCAGGGCAGTATGGAGGAGAACAAACGTGCCTATATGAACCTGGTGAAGAAGCTGCAGGTGAGCAGAGGAGGCAAGGGCAGGTTTAGGGTCAAGATCTCGGCTCTCTGCCCCACCTGTGTTTGCCATCCAGTGTCTGGGACTTGTTCTGACCTAAGCCTCCACCCCTTTTTTATTCATGCCATGTTCTGGGCTATTCTCCTAGGCTTCCCAGTCTCCCTTTTCTGTAATTTTGAACTCTTGTCCCATCTTCCTGTGCCTACAGAAGGAGTTGGGAGAGCACCAGTCAGACAGTCTGGAAAAGGTTCGCCAACTGCTGCCACTGCCCAAGCCGACCCGAGATGTCATCACGTGTGAGCCACAGGGCTCGCTTATTGACACCAAGGGCAACAAGATTGCTGGTTTTGATTCCATCTTCAAGAAGGAGGCATGTTCACTGTCTTCCCGTGCCCTCAGCCTTTCTGCAGTAAACTCGCAGCTCTGGCAGGCACATCACTCAGAAGTCCATCAGGCTTGAAAACTATCTCGGGTTTTCATGGCATCATGTAGCTTTCCTTATTTTATCTCCCTCTCTTTGAAGTCCCTCCCTCGTTCGTCAGACCCCCACCCTCACCCCCCAGCGCACACACACACACACACACTCTGTTTTCACATACCGCCCTTTCTTAGCATCCCAACCCACCCTCTTCTTCCCTCTGTGCCCTGTCTTGCCCCATATGTTTGGCTGATGCTATATCTCTTTGATTCTTTTTTTTTTTTTGAGACAGGGTTTTGCTTTGTAGTTCAGGCTGGCCCTAAACTCACTATGTAGCCCAGGCAAGCCTTGAACTCACAGCAGCCCTCCTGCCTCTGCCTCCCAAGTGCTGGGATTACAGATATGAGCCACCACGCCCAGCATTGTGGTATATGGTTTTGATTGCTGGTGGGTGTGAGTTACCACTCCCCATATTGTTATATTTGATTACTGGGGATCAACCAGGCCCTTATGCTTACAAGGCACACGCTGGAACCACTAAGCTAAATCCCTGGCCCATCTCTTTTATTCTGGTTTTCTCTCTTCCCCTACTGTTCATCTGTGTGCATTTTTCTCTTTTCCCCCTCTGTCATTTACAGTATTAGATGAATAACCATAATCATTGTGTATAGTTGAGAGTGAAAGGGAAGAGAGGGTGGAATTTAAAATCCAAAGTGCTACTGGACATGGTGGTGCACTCCTGTAATCCAAGCCCTTGCAAGGCTGAGGCAGGAGAGGCACAGTGAGTTTGAGACCAGCCTGAACTGCATAGCAAGACCCTGTCTCACAAAAGAACAAAAACCAAACACAATCCTAGTGCAGCCCCTTCATATATTGGATCCTTCTCATTTCTCTTTCTCATTTGTCTGGCTGTGGCTCTCCACCTGCTCTTTGTCTCTCTCCTAGTTTCTCCATGTGACTCTGCTATCTTTTCTGCCTTGTCTTTAGTCTTTCCCTGCTTTTCCTCTCACTCCCTTTCCCTCTTACACTGTTTTCTTCTGAATGTCAGTTTCTCTCATACTCTCCTGTCCTTCTCTCTGTCCTGTGTGTCTGCTTCTCCCAGTGCTGCTTCCACTGTTTATCCCTGTTGGTCTCTTGGCTTCATCTTTCCCCTTCACACCTCTCTGTTCCTCCCATGACTCACTCTTTTTCATGCATATGTGTATACCCACATCTGTCTTTCTCCTCTCACTATCTCTCCTTACTGAAGCTACCTATGACTTTTCTTAATATTGTTGACAGATTGTACCCTATTCTACAAGTTATCCAGGCTGGCTTTCTGTCATCCAAGTCTCAGTAGTTGATGGGGCGGGGGGGGGAGGCGGGTCTGGGGATCAAACTCAGGACCTTTCCCCTGCCCTCAGCAGCTGATTTTCTCTTTTTTGGAACAGGGTCTGCAAGTTTCCACCAAACTGAAGCTCTCTCCCTGGGATCTGTTTGAGGGGTTGAAGCCATCGGCACCGCTCTCCTGGGGCTGGTTTGGGACAGTCCGGGTTGATCGACGAGTGGCTCGAGGGGAGGAGCAGCAGCGATTGCTTCTCTACCATACACACCTAAGGCCCCGGCCTCGTGCCTACTACCTGGAGCCACTGCCACTGCCACCAGAAGATGAGGAGCCACCAGCTCCCACCCTTCTAGAGCCTGAGAAAAAGGCCCCAGAGCCCCCTAAAGCTGACAAACCAGGTGCTGCTCCACCCAGCACTGAGGAACGCAAGAAGAAGTCCACTAAGGGCAAGAAGCGCAGCCAGCCAGCCACCAAGGCAGAGGTCTGTGCCTCCCCCGCCATACTTGTCCCTCCACCCCTCTTCACAGCTTTGTGCATGGTAGAGAGTGAGAGTTTCAGCAGGCGAGGGGTTTTTGTGGGAAGGGGTATCATTAAATCACAATAAAAAGGAGCTCTGTAAAGGTAGCTCCTCTTCATCTCACTTTTTCACACCCCCTCATTTCCCTCCTCTGCCTCCCCCTCAGGACTATGGGATGGGCCCAGGTCGGAGCGGCCCCTATGGGGTGACAGTGCCTCCAGACCTCTTGCACCATCCGAACCCAAGCTCCATATCCCACCTGAGCTATAGGCAGAGCTCCATAGGCCTGTACACCCAGAACCAGCCACTGCCTGCAGGTGAGTGACAGCCGCTCAGAGCAGTCCTACCTGAGGACTGCACCACTCCCCTGGGGCACTGTGGGTGCCTAGCACTCAGAGAGGGCTGGGGGGAGAAGAGCCCAAAGAGGTCAGTCTGCTCTCCTTTCCAGGTGGCCCTCGTGTGGACCCATACCGCCCCGTGCGGTTAACAATGCAGAAGCTGCCTACCCGACCAACTTACCCTGGAGTGCTGCCCACAGCCATGACTGGTGTCATGGGCCTAGAACCCTCGTCTTATAAGACCTCTGTGTACCGGCAGCAGCAACCTGCAGTGCCCCAGGGACAGCGCCTTCGCCAGCAGCTCCAGGCAAAGATAGTGAGAGGGGCAGTAGGGAGGGCTGCCAGGGAGAGGGGCTTTTACAAGTTACAGGACTGAGGAGACACTTGGGATCTTCACCAGGACACTCAGGGTGGGAAATACAAGAAGTGACATGGCAGGAAGCATTTCCTGAGTTTGAATTTCTCTCTTTTGTCCCTTAGCAGAGCCAGGGGATGTTGGGACAGTCATCTGTCCATCAGATGACTCCCAGTTCTTCCTATGGCCTGCAGACCTCCCAGGTAAGGGCTTGGGGATCTGAGCATCTGGGAGAGTAAGGCAAGCTGCCGTACACACTCTTAGCCCTGACTCCTCTTCTCCTTCCCTCCAGGGCTATACTCCTTATGTTTCTCATGTGGGACTGCAGCAACACACAGGCCCCGCAGGTACCATGGTGCCCCCCAGCTACTCCGGCCAGCCTTATCAGAGCACCCACCCTTCTACCAATCCTACTCTTGTAGATCCTACCCGCCACCTGCAGCAGCGGCCCAGTGGCTATGTGCACCAACAGGCCCCAACTTACGGACATGGACTGACCTCCACTCAGAGGTACTCAAAGTAGTTGTGGGCTGGCAAGGAACACTGAGACTGGAGGGAGCATTTGATTTGGAAAATCCATGTCTAAAGGTGATGGGACTGGTCTGAACTCAAAATTTAGAGATACTGAGAACACTTTCCTGGCAAAGCAGCCTATAACAACAAAGGGCTAGAGCTGGAAGGGACCCTGGAGACTAGTAGTCTTATATTTGCTTCCCCAGCATTTCTTTGAGGCCCAGAGAGGAAGAATCCTTTGTCCACCTGGGTTAAGAAAAGATTTGCGACAATGCTGGGTGTGGTGGCTCACAGTTGTAATCCCAGCCCTGGGAAACAAAGGCAAGAGGGTTGCCGAGACTCGCCTGGGCTACATTGTGAGTTCAGAGCCAGCCTAAACTACAAATTAAAAAAAAAAAAAAAAGACCTGGGGTCTGTAGACAGTTCACGATAAGCTTGTGTTCAGTGATGGAACTCGAGGATGTACTAACAAATGAATACGCTGGTTAATGTTAGTCAAGCCTTGTCAAGACCTAGTAGAGACAATAAAGACAGGCTCTGTGGCTTATGACTTACAACACTACTAGGGAGTGGACTGATTAACTCCCCACTGTGTGGCCATCACTATGCTAAGTAGTACTCCCTGAAGTAAAAGATAGTGATGGATAAATAGATAAGACTCTCACCACAAGAAATTTTTACTCTAGTTGAGGAGTAAAAATACTATACTAGCAAATATTCTGAGCACAGATATAATCAGGTCTGCAGTTGGGTGCTGTAAAGCAACATGAGAATTCAGAAAAAGTGGGATGCCATCAATGTGGACCTGAGTCACAGGAAAAAGAGTCATGAAGGAGCTCTAAGCTGAGTTGGACTTTGAAGAGTAGCTGTGGTTGGAATTTGTGAAAAAGAGGAGAAAGAAAGGCATTCCAAGTAGGGGATCTCCTGTGAACAGAGGCATGGGGCAGGAATGAGTCGTGTTGGAGATGGAAAAGAGTGTGGAACTTATGCTGGGAAAGCAGTGGGGGCTAGGCTCAGAGGGGCAGGTTGCTAGATAGCTCTGAATGCTAAGCCTTGTCACTGAGATGCAATCCCAGAAAGCACTCTTGATTAGGACAGTGATAGGACGAGTTGGGGAGTTGTGAGGTTAGTGTGGAATGAATGAATAGATAGAATGCCTAGGGGAAAATGAGCAAAGATGCAAGACACAACGGGGAAACCAGTCACAGACTGCCCCAGTGATTTGGGTACAGAGGGCATAAGGAGTAGTAGGGCAACTTGCAATGTTACTGAGAAAAACAGCAACAACGAAAAACTTCAGTGAGTGTTTGTACAGCGTGTCACATGCTGAGACTTTTTCATAAGAGAAAAATAGCTAAAACTGAATTGAAAACTTCCTGCCACTAAGGATACGAGACACTAAAATGGAAGACTGTCTTTGCACCTTGTTCCCTAATCTAGAAGTCTATCAGGCTGCAAAGGGCTCTTCTAGTTGATACCAAAAGAGAATGAATGCAGTGACTTGTTAGAAGTTTCCTTTGTACCATCCCACTCTCCATGCCTCGCGCCTTGATCCCTGGTTCTCTTGTCTCTGGAGATTTTCACACCAGACACTGCAGCAGACACCCATGATGGGTACTATGACTCCGCTGAGTGCCCAGGGCGTCCAGGCAGGCGTCCGCTCAACTTCCATTCTGCCTGAGCAGCAGCAACAGCAGCAGCAACAACAGCAGCAGCAGCAGCAGCAACAGCAGCAGCAACAGCAGCAGCAGCAACAACAGCAGCAGCAGCAGCAACAGTACCACATGCGGCAGCAGCAGCAGCAGATCCTACGGGTAAAGCCTCAGGATTCCATCGAAGACTTGGGGAGTCCAGGGAGGACAGGCCCAGGTTCATGCCACACTGTCACTACAATTAAAGCACCCAGCTGAGTGGCTGCCTAAGTTGGTGCCCCCCCATCCCCCTTTTCATGTCTGCCAAGGATCAGAATAGGAGAAAGTTGGACACTGTCGGCCAGCTACTCTAGATCTGACCTCTTTCTAGCAGTGGGCTGAGAAGGGAAGATGGAGACTCAGAGATCTTGGCCTCCAGTCCCTTCCCTGGTCCTAACCCTCCAGCACTGGGTCCCTGCTCCTTTGCTTCTCTCAGAAGTATCTCTTGTGTCTTCATAGCAGCAACAGCAGCAGCAACAACAGCAGCAGCAACAGCAGCAGCAGCAGCAGCAGCAGCAGCAACAACACCAGCAGCAGCAGCAGCAGACGGCTCCTCCCCAACCCCAGCCCCAATCTCAGCCCCAGGTAGTTGTTCAGCATCAGCTCCAGGCTTAGGGACAGCTGCCTAAGCTGAGCATGCTTAACCCAGTGAACTGGGTTGGGGACAGTATGCAGTCTGGTAGCCGTGGGAAGTAAGGCAAAGGGGGGTGGAAGATGAAGGAGGCAGGTGTTAAGTTTGACCTTCTGCATCCTGTTTCCACCTCAGTTTCAGCGCCAGGGGCTTCAGCAGACCCAGCAGCAGCAACAGACAGCAGCTTTGGTCCGGCAACTCCAACAACAGCTCTCCAGTAAGCTTGCCTTCTTTCCCGAGGGAGCCCCAGAATAAGTGGGGGGCGGGGTGGGCAAAGGTAGCCAAGGTGGCTGCTTCAGGCCCAAAGGTATAGAGGATTGCTGCCCTCTTCTCCCTCCCCCCTGCATCACATTAGCTTTCGCTCTGCATGTCTACAAGCCTGCTTGATCTCGCACTCTGACAATCCCTGGTTTTTCACAGATACCCAGCCACAGCCCAGTACCAACATATTTGGACGCTACTGAGCCACCTGGAGGAACTGCTTGTGCACTGGATGTGGCCCTACCCTTTCCTCTGAATTCCCAATCCTCTTTCTGGGCTAGCACCAGTAATGATTGGGGCCCTTCCCTCAGGCTCCATTTTTAATAAGTTTTTAGTATTTTTGTTAATGTGAAGCATTGAGCTGTTGGGTTTTTGTATATTATTTATATAGAGACCCCAGAGCTGTTGCACCCAATACACAGAGCTTCTTTGCAAAGGGAGTGTGTGAATTCTGTGTCGGGAAAGGTTGGTGTCTTGGGAGAGTGCTGGGGGCCGGACCATCAAGTCAGAGCCTTCATGTGGTTCAGATCATCTCCCCTCTTCATCTCCCTCCCCCTGTATCTTTCTGAGTTGTTTGAATTGCTCCCCTCTCCTCTGGCTCCAAAGCAACATATTGAGGTACAGGCCCTCCATCTCTCATGAAGGGCAGCTCACCTCGTCATCTACCTACTGCCACATCATTTATAGTTTCCCTCCATGCGGAGCACACCACTGGGAATGGGCAGAACCATCAGGCCAGGGGAAAAGCAAGGGAACCTGCTTTTCCTTTTATAACACCCCAGCTGGTGGGCTTTGAACACTCTTGAGTAGTGTGGAGACGACAGCTACTGGCTACCCTTTTGGCCATCTTGTGTGGTCCCATCATGCACCAGGTAGCAGCCTTCGACAGGACAGTTTCCTCAGCCCTGTTTCTGGGATTGGCCCTCGTCAGCCCGTGCCGTCGTGGAGTAGGTGGTGGAAGGGGCAGCGCAGCTGTGAGAGGAAAGGCCCGGTGAGAAGCAGCCCCTGTCCGCCACCGCACTGCTGGAACTGTTTTCACCTGACCCACCCTGGCAGTTCCCCAGGTCGACTTGCACACTCCCATTTTACAGTATAGGAAACTTAAAACTTGCTCCAGAGTCACATTTGGAGCTGTGGCTAAATTGTTCTCAGGCCCCGTCCTACAAGGCTGTGCAGGAGAACCAAGCACTTTACGGCCATGGACTCTTCTGATCAGCGTAGCTAGGCCTGGAAGAGGGCCAGCCTGGTGGGTGGTACAGAAAGATGTGGCTATGTAGGGGTAATGTCCAAGCCCTTGGTGCTCTATCCTCTCGCTGAGAAGTGTCAACTGTGCAGGTAAAACAAGGAGTACCGACGAATACCCGAGTTGTAAAAAACTCCCTCCGTGGTCCATCTACAAAGCCCTCACGGATATGGGATTTTCGGAGCTGAAGAGTAACACGTGTGAGGAATTGAGCTCTGACAGGGTAAAGGCAAACGTGACTGCAACTTTTCCTGCCTAATTCTGTCCTAACGAGCACTCCAAGGAGCCACGGGTAGGGGCTGCTCTGGGATAAGGGACATTCAAGGCGTGTTGGGATGCTAGGCCAACTGGACCAGTGCCCTACATCCAGGGGTCCGGGAGGGAGTAGGGGCTGAAATGATCAAGACAGCTGGCCCCAGCTGAAGCTGCAGAGGGAAAGGAATGACACTGACCTTTGGGAGCGTGACAGGATGAGGGCAAAGTGGCCTCACGGGTGGTTGCTGCCCGGATAGTGCTTGTGCTGAGGAGAGATGAAGGAGGCTGAATGAGGTTGAGGTATGCCTGTGGAGTATGACTGGGTGGGGGTCCTGCTTGCAGTACCTCAGTTTCTCCCTTTGTTTGAAGGTCTTGAGCTTTGCAGGTAAAGTTTAGACCTGCTGCCCTGAGAGGTCACCTGCTTGATAATTGAACAGCACGTGTGTGAGAGACAGGAGACACTGAGCAGAGCCTGCTTGAGCATGGGGGGAGCGGGTGGGGGCCAAGACTTGAGCCATCTCTGGCACAAAAGGAGTTAATGGCAGGGACCGCGCCGGCGCCCCCCCTCCTGTCCGGACACGCGCGCAGCGCGCCCCCTTGGTGCGCGGGCACAGCAGCCAGGCTGCCGGAGAGCTGATCTCAGGATCCGAGTGCAGAGCCCTTGGCCTGGAGGCGATATGGGTGGTCCGTGGCCGGGTTCGGTTGCTTGCAGCAGCCCGGGGAACAGGTGAGGCCACCTGCCCCGTCTCTCATCCTCTAGCTGCCCATCTCTCATCCTCTAGCTGCCCGTACCTTGGCCCCATCCTATCCTCTCCCAACCCCAGGCCTCTCCACTCCCGGTCCAGTGGTCCTCATCCCTCTCAACCCCATGTTCTTCACCGGCAC
>PVIR01034469.1:0-16967 GCA_004026965.1 Petromus typicus
ATGCTTTATTCTGCCTCCTGTTCTCATTAAGTCCAGTTTTGTTGTTGTTTTTTATGTGTTTGTTTGACTAGGTCTGCAGTGGAGGGGAGGAGGTTTTGGGGCTGGGTGAAGACATGAACATGGAGGAAAGAGGCTGGAAATAATCCAGAGCCCGCTGCTGCCTTCCTGTGGGGAGGCCCATCTGCCCTCCTGGGTGCCATCTTGGATAGGATCCAAGTCACCAGCACCTGAAGCTGGGTGCTGTCTCTGGAGATAGCCACTGTATTGTCCAAGCCAGCTCTGGGGTGTCATCTGTGACAACTCTCCTTACCCAGTGCTAGCAGCTGAGCAGCAGTCATTAGCCTACGATGTCCTGGGCCTGAGCCATATCCCATTCCAACAGATCACCCGTCTTCAGGGACGAGTTGTCTCAATGTCCCCTTGGGGCCCCTGAGGGGAGCTGGGTGGGGGGAGTCTCCCTCTCGATCTTGGTCTTAGCCTCTCACTGTCTGTTTTTGTCTCTTTGCCTCTGCCTCTCTCTTTGTCTCTGTCTCTCTGTGTCTCTATTTCTTTTTCCATAGCTGCTCTGCCCAAAGAAGTCATCTACAAAGTGTACCCCAAAACTTTCCTACTTCCGCTGTGGGTTTTAGGGTCACCTAACATGTTCCTGGCCACTCTACTTGGAAATTCTGTGAATTCTCCACAGTGACCTGTTCCATGCTCACTTCGTTATTTAACACATGCTGCGTCTTGCTTCCTGGCCAAGCTTTGCATCTGGAACCAGCATTGCTGCCCTTTGTAACCCCTGAGTGCTGGCAGAGCAGGTCAGCAGGGAGCTGACACCATGCTGAAGTGTTGATCAACGTCCCCTGTGTGTGCCATGCAGGACAAGGACACGCTCTGTTATCACGTGATCCTGAAGAAGCTGCTGAAGAATGACCTTCGCAATGGCATGCACCGGAAGAGCATGCTGGGACCTTCCTACCTCCTCCGTTTCCTGCTCCACAGTGGCCAGGTGAGAACCTTTCACTCCTACTCCAGAGTGGGGCGACTGTGTTTTTAGCAGTGTTCATCTCTTCCACACTGGACCGGTCTCCCCTGGGCTCTCTATCCCTTACAAACACTCGTGTTTGGCCAAAAGTCAGTCACGACGAACCAGAGTGTCGACTTCCACTTGCCTACCCTGTGCTCAAGCTTATCCAGCAAGGGTAGCCCAGAATTTCAGGACTCAGATCCCAGCAGGCAAGAGCACTTCCACACTGGTGCAGCAGACCCAAGGGACAGTGCCCGCCAGGCTGCTCTCCAACACGCAAGGGAACCTGGGAACTCACGGGCCTCCAGCAAGGCGGCAGTGGTTCTGAGACATAAGGAGCCTGTGACCCACACAGGAGCTGCTGCCAGTGAATAGACTTGATGATCGCGGTGCAGTGACGCTCCTGTGTGTGCCTCGCACGGGACCTTGGTGTGCAAATGACAAGAATTCATAGAAAAGAACCAGCGAGACTAACTACTTAACATATTTCCTTTTGTGTTTGATTGTTTTGTTCTGTTTTGACACAGTCTCTATACCTGTCCTCTGGGCTGGCACTAACCTCACTACATAGCCCAGGCAAGCCTTGAGCTCATGGTAATCTTCCTGTCTCAGAATCTTAAGTGCTAGGATTACAGGCATGCTCAGCTTAGTTATTTAACACATTTCAAACATAAAATCTTTTGTGTATTTCAAATGTCAAGTAAAAAGATCAGCTTATCAAATTGTAATAAAAAACAATGAAATTTTAAAATAAATTCTTATAAGAAAAATTAACAAATTATTATTTAAGAACCATTGGGGGCCAAGGATTTAGCTCAGTGGTTCCAGCATCTGCCTGGCAAGCACAGGGTCCCAAGTTTGATCCTTGGTACCACATATCACAGTGCCAGGTGTGGTGGCTCACGCCTGAAATCCCAGCACTCAAGAGGCAGAGGCAGGAGGATTGGCAAGAGTCCAAGACTAGCCTGAGCTACATAGTGAATTCAGGGCCAGCCTGAACTACAAAGCTGTCTCAAAAAAAGAAAGAACTTTGGGGCCGGGGATTTAGCTCAGTGGTTCCGGCACCTGCCTTGCAAGTGCAAGGACCTGGATTCGATCCCTAGTAACCACATACAACAATACCGGGTGTGCAGGCTCATGCCCACCATCAATTTATGACATACTGGAGTGCCAGTTGTGGTGGCTCACACCTGTAATCCCAGCCCTTGGGAGGCAGAGGCAGGAGGACTGCTGAGCTCAAGACTGAATTCAGGACCAGCCTGAACTATAAAGCAAGACCTTGTCTCAAAAAAAAAAAAAAATATTATTATTAAGGACTATATAGAAATGATGAAAGTTTAACTGAGGGCTCTTTTAATCAATAGTATTATATAAGACTTTTTAAAAAGTAAATATAATTCTAAATATTTTTCTGACTCTTACAAATAATCCTACCTATTGTATAATAACTGAGGAAATACTTTTAGGTATAGTTTCTAATTTTTCTTGGGTTGGCATTTATATTACTGATAAAATTGAGTTTTCATTTCTGATTTTGGTTTATTTATCATTTTTTATGTCATCATGTAGAGATGGATAGTCCTGGATGGCTGGTTGAATCAATTTCAGTATGGTAACTGAGTGATAGATTTCGTTTTCCATTTGCCCAGAAATTCTTTTATCTAAAGAAAAAATTATTCACACAACAAAGGCTTTGCTTTGGTAGTCATCTGTTTTTCTGTGGCACTGTAAGTGTAGGAAAATGCTTTCCCACTGAGTAGGTGTGTTTAAATCAAACTTTTAATGCAACCCATAATTCTCTGAATATATCTCATAACAGAAGTGATTTAGAGTGTTTTAATGCCAACGTAGAAAGCATTACAACATCAAGTGCTCTGCTATTGGATACTTAAAAATAACTCCACAGCTTGAATTCTGGAAATCTATGCTGTAATCACCACTTGAAACCAAATAAGGTTTCCTGGTAATTTTCCAAAGGCACACGGAACCTTGGAGCACCTCTGTGGAATCCACCATGATTCATCTCAGCATCTAAATAGAAATGTGTTTCACTGCAGAGGGACTTTCATATTCAGGGGGAAATAAAATTTAAGTAGTTAGTAGTCTATTTTATTTTAATTTTGTTTGTTTGTTTGTTTTGGTGGCAGTGGCAATTGAACTGGGCCTTTGCACTGAGCTACATCCCAACCCTTTATTATTCACTTTATTATTACTAAGATCTCACTAAGTTGCAAAACTCCCAGATTCAATTTGACTTGGGATCCTTCTGCTAAAAGAACTATTAATATTTCCTAGTTGGCATTTTGAGGGTGTTATTTTATGAATTTTATACTCTTACTTGATGCTAACTTGATTCTACTTAGTATAATAAAATATTTTCTCTTGTTCCAAACCTCAGCTGGGCTGTATCTATATACACACATACACGGCATTCCATGTTTTTTTTAAGTTTTGAGGGGGGAGTGATTTGAGACAGGGTCTCACATTGTAGTTCAGGCTGAGCTCACTATGTAGCCCAGGCCAGCCTCGAACTCACAGCAATCCTCCTGCCTCTGCCTCTCGAGTGCTAGGATTACAGTCATGAGCCACCATGCCCAACATTGTGGTATGTGATACTGATTGCTGGTGGGCATGAGTCACCACACTTGGCATTGTTGTATGTGGTTGCCAGGGGTCAAATTCAGAAACTTGCACTTACAAGGCAGGTTCTGGAACCACTGAGTTAAATTCCCGACCCAGGCCATCCTATTTTTAAAGAACGTTGGTTTTCATTTATGATCATTATATTAATGAATTATTGTCCTATTCACTAATGAATAGTGACTTCCTTTGTTTTCATGAATCAGTCATTTAAACATCCTTTCTTACTAGAAGTTACAATTTCAAGTGGTGCTGGTGAGGCAGCAGTTAGACCCTGACTTAGTCCTTGGGTCTGGGACATTTCGGGGCACTGTAGCTGAGGAAAAATCAGATGTACCCGTTTTTACATTCAGCCTTTCTGAGAGTTCTGGAAGCCTCAGGCCACAGCCCAGCTGAGAAACTCTTGCCAGCAGGCACTAGTACTGTTAAAACTGGATTTGAGAGGTGGGAGATAGCCTACAGATGATCTATAAAACCTTTTCCTCTTATAAAAGAGAAAGTCAGGGCAGCTGGCTTGGGTCATGCAGCTCGACAGGCCCAGATCGGGACCGTGACACCAGCTTCAGTCAAGCTCGGTCCCCCATAGACGACTGCCCGCCAGGTAGACACGGAGCATCTCCAGTCTGTTGTCCTGTCCGTGGTCTCCACAGATGCCACCTGCCTTTCCCACCCATGTAGAACTCATTGTAACAAAGTCTTTTTCACCCCCTGTCACAGCTCTATGTAAACGAGGCTCTGATAAACTACGCTAATGTGGCCACTAACAAAGGAGTGATCCACGGCTTGGGGAAAGTCCTAGAAATTCCGAAGAATCGATGTGATCACAGTGCGACCATTTCTGTACAAGTAAGTTCTACCAGGCCCAGTGATGCAGCCAATGAGGGATGGCTTCATTTATTACTCTTTAAGCTTAGGAATTTTCTATTAGGGGATTTAATTCAGTCTCCAAAGTACTCGGTGCACGTTTCTGACGTATCAGGCATACCGAATGGGCAGGTGATTCTACAGAGAAAGGAAGACATGCCTGGGTACTGGGTGAGCTCGATGTCTCATGCAATAGATTGACTGGACCCGGTGGCCTGCAAAGGCTACCAAGAGGACTTGTGGAGCAGGATTCTAAATCCTTGACTCTCCCAGGGAAACTGGCCTTGTCCTACACAAGCAGGGGAGGGGCTATGGGGCACCTGAGACCGCTTTGGCCCAGCCTGATCTACGAGAAGAGAAATACAACTGCACAATTGCTCTAGACCTTGGGCCCGTACAGGACCTTTTAGCAGCAGCAGTAACCACTGGTGGTTCTTAGCTGTCACTATGTAACTCTAACAGTTGCAGGCACTCACTCACCACTGAATCTTCACAGTACCCAGAGGAGAGCTGCCATGACCATCCTCACTGTACACAGGGGAAGATGATCATGAGAGGTGCAGTGATACACCCATACTCACACATTTGCAACAGGAGGAATAGGGGTTCAGGTACAACCAGCCTTACCTAGAGCCAGAACTCTGAGGTGCCGCACGGTACTGACCTGTAGGTGCCAAGTTAAGAACTCGGTGCACTGGCCTGCTTCTCTCTTAGGAACAAGCAGCACATAAAGGTTTCTGTCATGTGTAACCTTTGCCTTTAGTATGTGCGATTTCTAGAAAGCACCTTGACTCTGCAGCCCCCAGCTGGACCATACACTTCCAGCACTGGGCACTGTGGGTAGCTCACTATTAGTCTCTGAGTCTGGCCCAGTTAACTAAGCGGGGTTTCCAACAGGAGAGGGTTGTTGATAAAAGAATTCAGATTTAGAGGTGTCGAGATCTCCTCTCTCTGGAGGGTTCTCAGAGAGAAAAGCTTGTCGGGAAAAGCAGTGCTGCAACATGTACCCCTGGAAGTCATTTGTTTGTCTGAGAGAACACAGAAGAGATTGACCGGATGTGCTCCCTTGACTTCCAATTCCAATTTCCAAAGTCTCCAAGCTCTCAAAAATATTTTCAGGCTCATTTTTCGCTACTAATAACCTTCACATGTGTTCTCTGCCTCTGTGTTTTGCCAAGGGCAAGTGTGGATTGTGTAACCAGCAGCCCATCTGCCCATCTGGAGCCAAAGTGCTAGTAAGTATTCTGCAT
Source organism: Petromus typicus (assembly GCA_004026965.1). Classification (NCBI taxonomy): domain Eukaryota; kingdom Metazoa; phylum Chordata; class Mammalia; order Rodentia; family Petromuridae; genus Petromus; species Petromus typicus. The sequence continues at coordinate 5,767 of PVIR01034469.1, forward strand.
GCTTTGAGAGAACAGTTTCCAGATCAGAGGAGCCCAAGCAAGCCTCATTTTTAAGATCCTTATTCCTTCCCAGAGTTTTAATTTAACTGAACTTTATTACATTGTGTACCCCATGGTAAATACTTTGTAATTCTACCACATTATAGTACATGTGTCTTTGTAAGTCCATCTAAATGGACTTTTGGAGGTACTGAGGACATATTTGCTTTAAAAAGACATAGAAATTAACACACAATTCAGGAAGGAGATTTTCTCTTTCTGTATCTATCACAGTAGGCAACTGAGCAAAGCAGCAAGAAATGTGGTAACACGGAAGCAAACAGTCCACACGTCCAGCACCGCACAGGGCCTGGCGCATTCCACCTGCTGGTTTCTTTTTATAGTTGAAGCTACAACTTTCCCAAAGAAACGCACCAGACAAGGGAGAGACAGACCCAGCTGTGAATGAATCGCCCATCTATGTTTTCTGCAGCTTTTTTGTTTTGTCTTGTTTTGTTTTGTCTTTTTTTGTTTTGTCTTGTTTGGGGGTGGGTTTTGCAAGCGGTGCTTCTGATAACAAGCATCACAAAGAGAAAACACTTGCAGGTCTTTCACTCACAGTGACAATAGCAAACGGTAAAAACAATAAATGTGAATTTAACCCTTTGTCCCACTGGGACAGATTACAAACCATAAACAAATAGACGGCCAGATTTAGATCGATGGATGCATGAGGCTGCACCATCTGGGTTGTCCCACAGCTCTTCCAAACTCGAATCACTCTTCTGCAATAGCCTTACAGAGTCTGATTGTCTGGCATTAATTCAATTATTCTGCCTAGCATTCTTGTGTCTACCTCTCCTACAAACACTGGTTTTGGTGGTTTTTCTACTTATGAAGCAACATCAAAAAGCAACGGTCCTCCCTTTCCAGGATATGCTAAGCTGGCAGCGACATCAATCATTTACTTTAGGAAATATTTCTCCTGATTAGAATTATCACTAACAGAGTTATCACTATCCACAGGGCAATAAGATGAACAAGTGTGTCTACACCTTCTACTTCATGGGGAAGCGCACCGTGTACATCGGGTGCCGGCCCACGTGCGTGAGAACTGTCATCGTGAGTACAGAGCCTCCGCCATGCTTCGGAGCACTGCCTGCCTCAGGCTGTCCCACTGCCACAGCCCCCGAGCCACAGTGGTGGTGAAAGGCAGGAGCACAAGTACAAGATGTGGTGTTCAGCTGGGTGAGGGAGACACCAGGGGTTCGAGAGGGCAGGAGGAGCTCTGCTCCCACCACACAGGATCACAGCAGGCCAGAGGCGACAGAGGACACGGCTGCCCACAGAGGGAAGTCGAGGCACACCTGGTCATTTAGAGCTAAGGACTTCTGTGGGTCACTGTGGGGTTTGCAGGAAGACTGTCTGTGACTTGCTGTCCTGTTTCTTCGCAGGGGCCAGAGTCTGGTCCTGCCTCCATCTTGGCAGAGGTGGGAGGTGTAGTCCTAGACTGTAGAGGGCCAGACAGGGGCAGGTTCTGTCTCAGTGCCCCGGAGAACGAAGGCAGAGGAGCCACATGCCTGCCCTCCAGGGCTTTCTGAACCTTGGCTCTCATCAAACGCCCAGGCCGGCCTGCAGAGGCCTTCAGTAGGGGCCAAACAGTGTCTAAAGTGCTCAAGTCTCCAGGAACGGGGACCCTGTGGGGGGTGGAGACTCTACTTCCCCACCACCCTCTTACCCTCCAGTTGTCCCTGCTACCCCTTCTTTCCCTGTCTCCACCCTCCCCGGACTGATCCCTGTCCTGCCTTCTCATCCAGAGCCTCAGTCCTATCTCCGGGCCTGCCCCAGTGTGCCACCTCACCCCACCCCGTGCCGACGGGCTCACTACAGCCTGCGCCTCACTCCCTCACAGACACCCATGTGCTGCGCAGACTTCTTCGGGCCAGAGTGCCAGGTCTGCCCCGGGAAGATCAGGAGTGCCTGCTTTGGGAACGGCCTCTGCAGGGATGGCATGAACGGCACGGGCACCTGTGAGTGCAGCCCTGGCTTCCAGGGCAGGGCCTGCGAGACCTGCCAGGACGGCAAGTACGGCATCCACTGCGACCAAGGTGCGTATTGCGTCCCTGTCCCCGCCGGGAGGCAGCTTCTACTCCCAGGCTGACCCCGTGGCATTCTTGGAACTCAGACTGAGCTACATCCCTAGTCCATTTTTATTTATAAATTTGAGACAGGTTCTCACTAAGTTGCCCAACTGAGTTGCCCAAGCCTCCCAGAGTGCTGCGAGGATGGTTGTGCGCCACCATGCCTAACTCTGCCATGAATTTCAAGCCCCTCTGTGTTGTGTTGATCCATAGCACTATTTCTAAACATCTTCAGTCACTGACATGGACCGTCCACCTGCCCACCTGTCCCCCGACAACCAACCCAAGAGCATTTCTCCAACCCTGGGTCCAGTAATCTTCACGGCCCCTCTGGGCACACATTGCCCCACAGTTGGAAGGCAGACTTGTCCATGTCTTTTTGCTCAATCTGAACGGAGCCTCACATACTCAGTATCACTATGACCATTTTATAGATGAAGATGTTAAGTCAGAAAAGGCTGTAATCCTTGCAAATTCAAGCCCAGCCCGGGCAACTTAACAGTTTAGATCACGCCTCAAACTTTAAAAATGAAATAAAGTAGGAGGTAGCTCAGTGAGAAGGCCTGGTGTTCTACCCAAGACTGAGAGAAAGTCACTGATGTGATGTGAGACTGAGACTAGTGGTCACTAACAGGCAGACCGCGCTGTCGATCTGCCGGCAGAAGCTGTCTATGCTGTTCTTACAAACCCAGTGTGTCGACCCGAGTCACCTGCATGTTTTGCAACTGCCATTGCTGGGCCCACAGCTCAGTCTGTAAGGGGCAGGAGAAGCCCCCTATTCAGTGACTGGAAACACATCACCACTCTTCCGAGCCCCAAAGCCATAACTTTAGCCGTCACCATCCTCTCCTCAGCCGGCCTAACTCAGACAAAAGCAATAAATGCACAGAGTGACTATGAAAATGGGGCTGTGTTACACCACTGCAAGGGGTGCCGATTCTTCTCCTCATATTTGGGAGAGATGATGCTTGCGTATGTGCAAGAGTTCCTAACCTTCAACCCACAAGTCACCCCACGCCCCCAAAAGCAGATGTGTTGTGGGGGAAGAATCCCTCCAGAGCCTTCCTCAGTCCTCAAGGAGGCTCACAACCCGCTGTGAACAAGGGATTGTTTTATTATCTCATTTCCATGTGGTTGGAGAAGGTGAACTCAGGTTTCTGTCACAACCCTGGACCCTCACATAAGCCCCGCAGCTCCAGCACCACGCTGTGAGACTCTGTGGATGCACACTTGGGTCACCTATCACCCGTGTCCCTGGCCTGCGCCCCCATGAGGACAGCGCCCCCGGATCCAGGCTGGGGACAGGATGCAACCAGTCCTCAATGCTCTAGGTGCTGGGCTCAGCCAGACTCTGACCATCTGTGGTGTCTGTCCACGCAGCGTGTTCCTGTGTCCATGGGCGATGCAGCCAGGGACCCGAGGGCGACGGCTCCTGTGACTGCGATGCAGGCTGGCATGGAGTCCATTGTGACAGTGGTGAGTGCAAGCTGAGGGCGAGCCCATGCACTGCGCCTCCACCCTGTGCAGCAACGCTGTTTTCTTTCTAAACAGAAATGACATCTTTATTGCTTTTCCTGACAGTAAATGTAATTCCTTCTTATACCAAATAGTATGTAAAATCAAGGGAAGCAAAAGGAAAACATGAAAGTTTCTCATGTTGCCTAGGCAGGAAAACTATTACTGAAATTTTGTATTAGGCTCCAGCTTCACTCTAGTGCACAGTGTTGTAGACGCTGCTCTTAGGCTTCACGAGAGATAAAAGCTGTTTTCCCGTGTGAGATCAATGTCATAAAACCCAGGGCTTTGCAAAGCCCATCCTGCGAACTGTGCTACCACAGAGCTGCACCCCCCAGCCCGGCTGCAGCTCTTTAAACCAGCTTCCTATCAGAAACAGTGCCATGCAGAGCGTGTTCTGCGGGCATCTTCCATGGTCGTTACTCCTGTGGACCCACAAACTCAGTTCATTCCGGAGCACTGCTCGTAACTCAAGTCAGTCAGTGGAGGCCCAGGCACCTCTCCATGGCCTTCACAGTCTCTCCTGTGACAGGCAGATCTCAGTGTCTTAGAGAGACACTGGCCCAGGATTCTCAGGGAACCCCACACAGGACGGGTGTTGTAATGTTCCTTCCAGAACTCCCTAAGGTTATATCTGCACCTGAGACCATTTGGAAGCACAAGGCCAGCATTCAGGTCACAACCCAAAGCTTTGTTCATGAGTTAAAACTAAAATTCCAGTTGTAATCCAAGCTGTCTGTATGTCAGGCTGGTCACAACTCGAAGATCCCCTGTCCTTCCGGGGGCTGCGCTCCTGGAGATGGGCTCTGAGGAGAGAGTTGGTGCTCTGGGAAGTTTCTACACATGGCCCAGTTGCCCACCGGAGGCAATGCCCATCAGTTTCCGACCCCAGAGGTCTTGACAGGCCGGGTGCTCCAGCCTCTTCCTGTCTCCCGCTCTGTGCTTCATGTGCAGGAAAGGAGGGAAGGGAGCACTTCCAGTGTAGCACAGGGATGAGGGAAAGTTGTCGATACTGGAAACCAGAGCCCACAGAGTGACGGGTACAGGGACAGACACGGAGAGGGAGAGGGGAGCAGAGCAGCAGGCAGGGCCAGGGCCAGGGCCAAGGGCTGTGGAGGCCTGGCCTCCCTCCAGCCACGGGGAGCCCCTGGAGGGAGTGAGGCAGGAGAGCAATATGACTCTGTTAGTAGGTGAGTCATCAGACACCGGATTGGCAAGAATATCATTGAGGAGGGGGTCAGAGACACCCCTTTCTGTAGGGCAGGGACCAGAGTGGAGCCCACAGGTACCTGCTGCCCAGTGAGGGCTCCAGGGGAGTGGCTTGTCAGGCACTGGTAAAGTCAAAGGAAAGCAAAGAGATGGGTGCCAAGCTCAAGTGGGAAGGCTGAGGGTCCAGAGTGGGCATCGGTGATGGGGCTCAGAGCCTGGTGCAGAGGACTGGGGAGGGCAAGACAGAGTGGCAGCCTGCCTGACTCCCTGGGACGGACCCACCAGAGTGCCAAGGCTTCCTTCTGTGCTTGTAAGCATTGTGCATAGACAGGCAGCCTGTTTCAAGGGCAGGGATTAGGCCAGAAGGTGTGATGAGCGTGCAGGGGACTGACAGAAGTCTGAACCCAGGCAACAGGGTGGCTGTGGGGAACAGGGAACTGAAGATACTGGGTCATCCAGTGAGGCGGGGCTGAATGGATGCAGAGAGAGAGAAGTGGACAGGGTTCAGGATGAGGCTCAGTCTCGACTGGGGCCCTGCCATGGACAGGTGTCAGTGCCCAAGATGTGTCAGCTCATGAATGAATTTCAAGACCAGCTCTCACTGGGCCCGGGAAATGAGGACATCACGAGGCCCAGTGTGGCCTCTGCTGCCACAGCCTGCATTCTAGGGCACCAAACTCAAACTCTCAGTGAGTAGGACACAAAGGCACACCACCAACTGGCACCTGCCCAGTCATCCAGCTCCTGTCTCTGCCCCAAGGCACGTGCTTCACAAGGCGCTCCCAATATATGAGGGGAGATAACTGTAAAGACAGGAAAAGAGTTGGATGTGAGCGCAAAGACTCTAGAAAACTAAGACCCCTTTGTCCTCCTGCAAACTCCCCATCCTTGAGTCATGGCAGACATCACTAATCAATCACTGCACACCCTTCCTCTGAGGCCAGAGAAACCAGATCTTTGATGAGCACATTGTGGAGTCACTACCAATTGATCGAACTTGGTTTAAAAGTTTAGAACCGGTGCCAGAGAGGAGAACCTAAAAAAATGACTGAGATTGCCGTAGGTAGAGAATAGAAAGAAAGGGATTTCCAAGCTTGGAGAAGCATACAAGCAATGAGCACAAAATTATCTTGCATTTATCTGCTCTAGCCACTTCAACTTATAACTGTCCCATCCAACACAGATGGATCCTTTCTGGACCAGGTTCCTGGCTTAGGACCCACATGACATGGCCAGGACAACTGAGAGCACTTCCCAAAAGCTCTGCACTTGAGCATCCTGCCCAGACGGGACTCTCTCCCCATCTCTAATGATTTCATGTTTTCCTGTTGAGAAAGGTGTCTTAGTTGGGCATCTTAGAACAATAACTTACACTAAATTTCTAGGCAATTAGAAATTAATGCAACAAGTAAATGTGGTGCACATGTTGTGTTCCAGGCCTTGGGCTATTCCCCCCCAAAAAAATCTTTTAATATTACTCATAATTTAATAATGGGTTTGCTTGTTTACATCACTCCATAATAAGCCAATGGAAAGCTAGACAGGATAAAATTAGAAAGAGTAGCATGGCAAATGTAAATAAATTTGAAAATGAAAACCCCAGGCAGGGACACCCATCAGCTCCTGGAACATTAGGTCCCATAGTCATGTTCGAAGGAGAATTCTGTGTTTCCCTCACCCTCGCATCCTCAGGGCCCGGCACACAGGAAATACTTACTCCACGAGTGCATCTGACCTCCACAGGTGCCTCTGAGCTCCCTCGCAGTGGTGTAAAGAGGTTACACAGTGGTGGATTTACGTGGTTAGTAACAGGCACCAACAGTCTCTTCCAAGGAAGTCGTTCTTTTCCTGGCGGCAAGTACTAAAAGCAGATGCTTCAGAGGGAGATGACATTGGACCTGGTTCTCTTTTCCAGCCATCACAGAAGACCACTGCAATGGGACGTGCCACACCAGTGCCAAGTAGGTTCCCTCTGGTCCCCTCGAGGGATAGGCTAAGGGGATTCTGTGCCAGTAGTTTCCATCCCAGGTCCTGTTCTCAGGGAAGTGGTTTCCCGACACCATTTCTGAGCATTTAGGGTAATTTAAGTATGAAACTGAAAATGTCTCTAAGGACACCCCTCCCTGCAGGCGGCCACCTGACTCATCTGATACACTGACACCACTCCAGTCATCACTCCCAGTCCTACACAGGACTCTCTCAGAGCCACAGAAATCTGGGGCACTGGATTCACCTTGCTTCGGGAGCACAGCAGTCTTCCTAGCTCCGTCCTCCCAACCCCAGGAGGCCCCACACTCTGTCCTGTGCTAGAGCCCATAGTGCGAGTCAGGTCTGAGCTCGGGTCAGCCGTGAGCTTCACAGGCCACACAACTGTGGACACATCACTGAGTCCAAACCTCAGTGTCTTCATCAGTGAATAGGAAGTGATGATAACCCCAACTGTAGGACTGCGGGCACCCTGTGGCTGACAGGAAGCCCACCGGTTGCTCCGTGCAGACACTCTGCAGCCTGCCTGGTGCGCAGCCGCAGTCCCAGCTGTCCTGGCAGATTGTGCTAGGAGTAGAGGCAGATTTAGGGGCGCTGGGACAAAGGGTGCTGATTGGGTGCCAAGAATCTGCAAACAGCATTGGCCCTCTCTCCTGGCAGCTGCCATCTTGACCAGTTCGGCAAAGGGTCCTGCAGATGCGCAGCCGGATTCCAAGGGAACGGGACCATGTGCAAAGGCAAGTGCGGGTGCAGGCTGGGTCAGGAAGGCTGGTGTGGCACTGAGAGATCTGCATGGCTGAGGCTGAAGGACTGGGACCAGAAACAGCTGCTCATGGATGGGCATGTTGGTTTGGGCTGGACAGCGACTACACCTGTCTCTGACACAGTTCAACAGACTCCAGGCCTGAGAGCAAGCAGAATCCCCTGGTGATTCTCAGAGCCAGGATGTCACCGCCAAGGACATGGCCCGGGGTGCTCCCCAAGACAAGGCCAAGGGCTTGATCACTCAGGTGTAAGGCCAGGTCAGGAAAGGGCCCAGGCCCTGTCCTTCCCCCTATGGACCCCGTGGCCTTGTGGGGCTCACTGCCATCAGTTAGCTCATTGTAAAGTAGACAAAACCATCTTCCTTGCCTTGTGCTGAGGAGGGTCAGTGGCCCCTCCACTGGCAGTGGCAAGGTCATGTGGCCGTGAAACCTTCATTTCTTCATTAGACTCCCTGGGTGGGAGTGGAATCTAAGTTCCCTTTGGAGTGGGGAACCAGAAATCCAACTCAGGACCTTGCGCTCTCAGGCAGGCTCAGTGCACTGAGCTGCTCCCCCAGCAAGGCTGAGTTCTTATACTTCAAAAGGTAAAGGTGTTTCGTGCTCTCAGCACCATTTTCTCACCTGCAAGTCAGGGATCACAAAAGCAGCCCCTTAATCTACATTAACACCTATAAAATTCTAGAAACCATGAGCACTTTTCACATGGTGCTGAAGACATAGTGCTAGAAGGCAGAAACTCCACAGCGTTTTTCTCTTGAGCAGCGTGTCTGGCAGGTTTGGTCCAGACTAGACTACGATGGCCCTGGGGTCCATCTTACCCAAGGACACCCTGGTCGCCTCACATTTCCGCAGTGATGCACATGACATGCTAGTGTGAAGCACTGGGAAGGGCTAGTACCTGGAATGTTGTCCTTGCTCTGTTTGGGGGAATTGGCCATATTTAATCCAGTGCTTCCCAGGGTAATTCTCAACCATCTGCTATATCTGAGACCCCAGCAGGCATCGGTAGATTTCCTTTAGCTTCTCCTCCTCTTTTGCTCTGTCTTCTCTCCTACCACAGCCATCAATCCCTGTGAGACCAAAAATGGAGGCTGTTCACCCGACGCCACCTGTAGAAGAACCACCCCCGGAAGCCGAGTGTGCTTGTGCAAGGAGGGCTACACTGGCGATGGCATCGTGTGCCTGGGTAGGGACCATCCTTCGTGCCCTGGGAAGGGGTGGCAGTCAGAGCCAGGGGTTGCATGTGGGGTCCTAGTGAGAGGACCCCCAGCCAACACTGCTCCCTGGTGTGCCCAGGCAGTTTTGAGATCCAAGGTACAGAGATGAGACCACAGGGCGAGAGGAAGGAGGTGCCTGAAAGTCTCTTTGGAAGGAGTAAGGGGGAGATTTTTCTATTTAAAAATTATGACAGTGGCCACATGTTTAAACTTTCACTAGTTCTTTTTTTGTTTTTAGTCCAATTAGCACATTCTTGTTACAGAAAAATCACAGAAGGCATATGCTCTGAGATAACAAATTTGTGAGATAACTACTCTGCTTTTATGTTACCTCACTTTGTTATCCAATAGGCATTTTTTAAACAAAAAGTGTCTCATGATACATAGTATTTACTATGGCTAGCAATATGACAGTACTGCTTTCCCTGAAAAAATAAATAGACTGCTACATCATTCTTTTAACTTCTATACAATATTGTAGCATAAAGGTATGCCACATATGTCTGAATTTTAACTTTTTAGTTGGAAAAAAATTATGAAGAACAGTGGTAGGAATTGTGTGAATTAAGGCCACTTTGTCTTTACTACATTTTTATTCATGTTTTATTTGACTTGTTTTATCATTTCCTCCTCTGTGTGTACATTTTTGATTAACCATTTGAGAGAAATACAAATCTCTGATACCCTGTTTATCACTAATAACCAAGTGCCGTCTCCTGGAGTACGGGCAGCATCTTACTTCACCACAGCATGGTTATCAATGTCGGTATGTTTCTTATTAATATAGTTCTGCCCAGTTTCCACTTGTTTTCTGATTTTTTCAGTAACACCTGTAAAATCCTGTTGGATGCTTGTATGTCTAGGGCATTGGCCAGCCAGGTCAGAAGTGGCGTTTAGCTGCTGTGTCTCTTTAATCCCAGCAGAGGCTCCTGCGCCTCGCTTCATCTCTGAGACACTGACACTTGCGAAGAACACAGCCCATCACACCCTTCCTTCCTTAGACTGCATGTCCATTCTTGGAGATTCTCCTGAGGTTTTCTGTGATTAGATTCAGCTTGTGCATTGCTGGCCCGAGTATCCCCCAAGTGACCATGTCCTTCTCAGGGGCCACACAGAACACCCGAGATTTCGCCTGCCACTCGCTTACGTGTGAATTCTGTCCATTCCGCCTTGGAGCTGCTGTCCAACTTCTCCTGGTGTAGTTGTTTTTCCCTTTGCTACTAACAAGCAATTGATAAGGAGACAATATATCAAATTAAAATGTTCCTTATCAAATATTCTTTTGTTCCTTACCAAGATGCACTCCTAAGCACAGCCTCTCTCAGAGATGTCTCTCTGCATGTGAAGGCTGCAGATGATCTGCGTTTTCACTTCTTTCTTTTTTTTTTAAGTTTTTTCTTTTTTTTTAAATTTTTTTTTTCTTTTTCTTTCTTTTTTTTTTTTTTTTTGAGAAAAGGTCTTGCTTTGTAGTTCAGGCTGGCCCTGAGCTCACTATGTAGCCCAGGCAAGCCTCGAACTCACAGCAATCCTCCTGTTTCTGCCTCCTGAGTGCTGGATTATAGGACTGAGCCACCATGCCCGGAGCATTTTCACTGCTTAGTTCTTTCGTTTGAGGCACTGTTGGCTGAGCACTGAGACTATGAGGTAGAGGCCTCAGTTTGCACATGCTCACGTCCACCTGCAGACCAAAGCTCTGCTGCAGTGAGTCCCTCTCCCTCCAGAGCAGCTGTTTTTGAGAAACTAATACAGATTTTTTTTTTGTACAGAAGGTCAAACTCAGAACCTTGCACTTGCAAGGAACGCACAGTGGCCTGGTCCTAACACAGAGAGTTCTAAACCCTTAAGGCTTGAGATCCTCAGGAGCTATTGGGCCCCTTCTTTTAAATCTTCTTTAAATCATGTTAGCCCTAAACTTCTTGTTATGTTATATGAAAAACTCATTCCTAAAGAAAGCCTTTAACCACTGGTAAACTCTGACATCTATTCACTGCTAAAAAGTTCTTCTTCTTGGGCCTGGGATTTAGCTCGGTGGTTGCCTGCCTTGCAAGTGCAAGGACCCAGGTTCAATCCCCGGTAACCACATACAACAATGCTGGGTGTGGAGACTCATGCCCACCAGCAATCAGAACCACATGACACAGTGCCGGGTGTGGTGGCTCATGTCTGTAATCCCAGCACTCAAGAGACAGAGGCAGGGGGCCGGGGAGTTAGCTCAGTGGTTCCGGCGCCTGTCTTGCAAGCGCAAGGGCCCGGGTTCGATTCCCCGGTAACCACATAACAATACTGGGTGTGGAGACTCACCCCAGCAGCAACCAGTACCACATACCACAGTGCCGGGCGTGGTGGCTCACGCCTGTAATCCCAGCACTCGGGAGGCAGAGGCAGGAGGA
>PVIR01034470.1:0-17146 GCA_004026965.1 Petromus typicus
TTCTAAGTCCCAGTTGGAAGCAAAAATGTAAAAACTATGAGTTTATTTTTTCATCAGTGAGAGAACACTGAGTCATATTCTTTTGCCAATATTTTATTATGAAAATTTGAAAGCATATAGCAAAGTTGAGAGAAGTTTACAATAAACAGCCCACGCATCCTGGGGTGTGTTAATAAGCTCTTAGGGATCTGTCTGAGCAAACTCAAGCACATCACAGCACAGGTTTTGCTACTAATGTTCATTATACGTATTGGATCCCAGCTGTATCCAGCCTTCTACTCAGGCTCATTCCATCTTATTTTTGATACATTTCAATATGAGTTGAAGATAGGAGCAAAATTCTCTCTACTTAAACATGATAGTAAATGGAGTTCACAATTCATGGCATATTCAGGGTGGAGATTTAGTTCAGTGATTCTGGTGTCTGGCAAGTCCAAGTTCCTGAGTTCAATCCCTGGTACCACACATCATAATGCCAGGCATGGTGGTTTATGCTTGTAATCTCAGCTTGTAATCTCACTTGGGAGGCGGAGGCAGGAGGACTGCTGTGAATTCAAGGCTAGCCTGGGCTACATAGTAAGTTCAGGGCCAGGCTGAGCTACAAAGTGAGACCCTGTCTCAAAAAAATCATGGCATTTTCTTTTAGATAAGAAAAGAGATTTCAGTCTTAATTATACATTTACCAAGTTTTAACAAATTTACATACTTGTGTAATCTATCCCATATCAAGTTATAGAAATATACTGTCATCCCAGAAATTTCTCTTAAAGTTGAGTCAACTAAAACTTTCAGTTTTTTGGGGACATAAATGGTCATGAAACCAAACCTGCTTCATTGTAGTTGATCATTGTACCTCACACACTTGTCTTTATACTAGTTCCAGCTTACACTTGCCAGACTATGTGATCAGAAATTTTTAAACACATAGCTTTAAAAGTAGATATGAGATGGTAGTTTGAGAGCTGGAGTATCTGCTGTGTATCCATCCCCATGATGAGTTAGTCACACCACAAAGGACCACAAATATCAAACACAGGCCAAGCTCAGGGTCCTCAAGAAATAGGTATGAACAAGCAAGCTCATATCCTTCCCTTCCAATTCCCTTCACCTCCAGCATCTGCATGAAATCTATGTGAATCACTGTGAAAATAATCTTACAAGATGGTTGTTGTCTCAAAGAACAAGGCTGTCCTACCTCCCACCTCTGGCTGATTCTGACCACGTTCCATTGAATGGTATGTGCACTGGACTTGCACCTGTCATAAGTCAGGGAAAATATCAGTCAACAGGGAAAAGTTAAACCCAGAAAAACACCATGAAAAGGAAGAAAATAATCATTTGCCTTCAGTTACCAGGAAGGACATTTTAGACTGAAGTAGCAAGAAATACTAGACAGTATTTGAAATTGTAAACCACAGAACTATATTCCAGATGAAGAAAGCAAGCTTGGAGAAGAACAAATAAAAAATCTTCTTCCTAAAGGGCCAACACTGAAAACATTTTAAAAATAATTTATTTTATATTTGTGATATTAATCATGACAGCAATTGGGACATGATGCTTGCTTTTTATTATCAAGAATTGCTAATTTCATAATATCTTACACATGTATCATCATTGATGAAATTTGTGTTCTGGTCACAGTACTTGCCAGACCTGGTAAGAGTGAATGGATGTTATGAGAAGCCACATTTCTTTTCCTCTTAGAGCTGTATAGTAATTAAATGGATAACTGCTAGAAGCTTCCAGATTTTATGACTTTGTGATCACATAACTCTCCAGTGACCAAATTTTCCAAACTGATTTTAGATAATTTCTTTGAAAAGATATGATATCCAGAAATAATAGACTACTTAGGACTTTTTTCTTCCAGCTCATTTGGCAAATACCTCTATTTATGTATTTTCTCCTAGTCTCTTTTGCACATGTACAAAGTGTTGACTTGGTAAAGAATTTGTGAGTAACTTGTTTAACCATCTTCCTACTAATTAATGTTTGTAGTGTTTCCAGATTTTCCACATGAAAAATTATTGCCACAAGCCATATCAAGCCACAGAAAGCTTTCTCTATATGTTGGGTTATTATTTAAGCATAGATCAGGGGGTATAAACCTTTTTAATACCCTTGAGTAATGTTATAAAATCCTCTTCCAAAAGATTGTATCAATTTTCAAACCTATAAAAAATATCAGGATGTTCATTTCATTGCACCCTCCCCAACACCTAATACAGTAATAAACTGAACACTCCAAATTGGGGTAGTCTGTGAAGATTCAGCTGGATATATTATGATACCTGCTTAGGGAAACTTATAAAAGAGGCCTTGATCTGTAAGTTTAGCTGGAAGAATGTTAAAGTCTTATCTAATCTTCTGTAAGTATATTTATAATAATTTTAATTATGATAAAATTTCATGATAAAGGATTAGTTTTATGATAAACTTTCCTCAGTGTATATTGTAAATGTACAAGAAAAGTCTGAATTTTCCATATGAAAGATATTGGTATAATATTTTGTCTTTTAGGATTTTGGAAGATTAAATTTGGCATTTTTACCATTAATTCATTTAAATTGCAAACTATTTCCATGATTTTACATATGTATGTGTGTGAGGGCATGTCTAACATAAATAAGTAATTAAATATGTTAGCTTGGCCTGCCATAATCAAATGTTATGTCCTGGGTGGTTTAAAAATAGAAACTTATTTCTTACAGTTCAGCTGAAGTTCAAGTAAGGCATGCCAGCCTGGTGATTTCTGATGAGGGCTCTTCTGGTTTGTAGATGACAGACTTCTCAGTATGTCTCACCACTATGGAAAAAGAGAAAGTCTTATGAGTTGAATCTAAAATATCCTCCTAAAATCTGCGTATTTGGACGTGGGGATTTTGGAAAGTGATTGGATCATGGAGAGTTATGCTCCTCAGTGGATTGATCCTTGCCTATTAGGAGCTGGGAGCTGGGTGGAGGTCACTAGGGACATGACTTGGAAGAGTGTGACCTTGTCCCTGGGCTCCTCTCTGCTCGCTCTGCTTCTCGGCCGCCATGATGTGAGCAGCTTTCTTCCAGTGAGCTCTTCCATGATTCCAGTTTACTGTGGCGTGAACCCATTAGAACTCTGAACCAAAACAAACCTCCTCTCCTTTAAATTGCAGAGGTCAGGTATTGCGTCCTAGCAATAAGAAAGCTAATTCGGAAGTATACATTTTTACTGTTGTATTAGTACATGTGTATAACACATAATGTATATAATTCCTTGTGTGGGTTGGTATATGTGCAAACCACATCTTCATTCTCTTCTTTCATTTCCTGAGCCCTTCTCTCTATCTCTTGATCCCATTTGAGAAAGATCTTTCTCTTGCCTATCTTTTACAGTAGTACTTCATTTCATAAACTTAATTTTTTTCACAATTCTGGCCACAAACTTAATTTGGATAGGAACCAAATCAAATGTCCCCATAAGGCCAATGCTGAACCTAACCATTGGATTTTATTTGGTTCTCATTCAATTTGGCTTGCAAGAATCATGCAAAGAATTAAGATGGTGAACCAATGTACCACTGTATTTTATTCTTTATATTTTGAGTTTCTGAAACAAGAGAAACCATGAGATAGTTAGGTTTTAGTGTATGATTTATTTCACTTAATATTATGGTGTCAAGGTGCATCCATTTTCCTACAAATGGCTCAAGTTTATCCTTTTTTATGGCAGAGTACTACTCCATTGTGTGTAAAGACCACATTTTCTTTATCCATCCATCTGTTGTAGAAGGCTTCCAAGTAGTGAATTAGCTCTGTTTTCAGTCTTATGCTTTGGTCTCCAGAGTCTTTCTTTTACTTCTGTAAGTTCTCCTTGGGCCACCAGGTGAAATAAAGTGTTACTTTCCAAATAAAAAGTGTTAAACAGTGCTAGAATTCTCTATTTGTTGCTAGCATTTTTTGTGGTATGGGGGATTGAACTCAGGACCTCATGCTTGTGAGGAAGGCATGATTACCACTGAGCTAAATCCCCAGCCCTCTCTGAGTTGACTTCAGACCTAGCCCCTTCAAACTGAAGATCAGTGTTAAAACCCCTTAGGGTAACTGTTGCTCCCTGCCTGATCAATGAAATATTTAGTAGCTGAATACAACCAGTCATTTTATTACCTGTCATGATTTCAATGGACCATGAATTTATGAAGGTGGCCATGTGATTTTAGCTTAGGGTCTCTTTTGTGCTGTAGTCAAATAGTGGAACATCTGACAATATCTGCTGTAGTCAGATACTGGAACAAAGGAGGATTGGCTGGAACAGTGGGGCACTTACTGGGCACCTCTTCCTTTGCATACAGCCTCAGAGCCCTGGGTATGGTCTTTCTGCATGGCTGGTCATGCTACCTCCCAGGCTGGCTTCTCCAGGGCAGTCAAACTCTCTGGTCAGCACTGTAGTAGAGTCCAGTTCTCAGGCTGGAAGCAGCATCCCTTCCAGTACCCAGCTTCTGAGGTCATACAGGATCCTTTCCTTGATATTTTATTAGGTACAAATGAGGTGTAATCAAGTCTAGTTTCAAGGGGGAGAGAATGAGTCCCTGCCATTTAATGAGAGTGTGACAGAGTTCTCGAAGGGTAAATGGTCTCACGATTAGAGAGGGAGTTATCATAAAAACTGGCTTTATTTTCCTTGGATGTCAGGTGCAAAATGGGACATAGTCACTGTCATAGGACGTGTGAAGATCTGTCATGTAGAAACGATGTAGGTGGTTCCTGGATCATTTCAGAAGGGTGAGCACAGAGTTTCCAGAACCTTGAATATCCCAGAGTAGAAACTTTTTTGCCTCTTTGGCTAACCATCTTTATTTCCCCCTGTTTTCAGCTTTATTGAGGAATAATTGACAAATTATATATATTGGTGTATAGCACGATGTTTTGATGCACATGTAAAATATTACCATAATAAAGATAATATCCATTATCTTTGTATATGTGATGAGAATACTTAATATTGGGTCTTCTAGTAAATTTCAAGTCCATAATACACTGACATAGTAACAATAGTAACATAGTAACAATAGTGTACATTAAATCTCTCAGTTGTTTACTTTATCTATTTTCTACATTCTGATTACAACTTTTTAAAAATATAAATGTTGTACTGGTTAAAATTATAAGTATATATGTTTACATAGCATCTTCCTCCAAAATTTCAAATTCTTAGATTCGATAATAACATACAATGGACCCTTAAGTTGCAATTGGATTGACATATGAACAACTTGGGTTATGGCTGAAATTTTAGTTTTAATTTATAAGTAAAGTCTTGAATCATGACCTGAATGCTGGCCACTTGTATTTTCAGATGGTCTCAGATGCAGATTTAACTCTTCCAGCATGCTAGAAGAGACATTACAACATCCTTTGCTATGCGGGGTGAATTGAGAAATCCTGGACTAATGTCTCTCCAAGGAAGGACTCTGAGATCTGCCTGTACACAGGGGAGACTTTGAAGGCTGTGCAGAGAAACCAGAGCCTTCACTTGACCAAGTTGAGCTACAACCAGCCCTTGTGAATGAACTCAATTTGTAAGTCAAGGATCCATTGTAAATGAATGTTAGAGTAGTAAAATTGAATGTAGTAGAGGTTGATCTATTGTAAAAGTAAACTAGGCCAATGCTTCTTTAAAAAGCAGTGTTAATTCCTAGTGAATAAATAGTAATGTGCTAATTGATGTAGGATAAATATAGTGGATCTTCACCACAAGGCTGTAATGCTAATTGAAATAAATCAGACACACAAGTTTAAATATCACATTGTTTCTCTTGTGTGAGAAACCTACAGAGCAAATAGGGAGCAAAACATGGGGTAGATATTGGAAAGTAGGAAGAACGTTCAAATGGGAAGGGCAACAGAGGAAGGGAAGGAAAACAGAGGATTAAGAATATGGAAGGGAAAACCTGGAAACAAAGATTTACAAATGAGGAGGGAAGGAGAGTTCAACAGGGGGGAGAGGAATGGGAAAAACAAATCAAGACATATCTACAGGTACAAATTCCTTATGATGAATGTGATCAATATACATGGTAAATATGTACTAATATAACTTTTAAAAATTTACAATAACAAATTTGGATTTTTTTTGAAGTAAGGTAAATGGCTTTGGGTCCATCTCATTTTATTTTATTTATTTTTATGGAGATTGAACTCAAGACCTTGTGCTTGCCAGGCAGGTGCTGTGCCACTAAACTAAAGGCCCAGACCAGGGTCATTTTAGATTTAAACCAACTTAATCAACATTTTATTGTGAAACAGGCTTTGTTTTAGATGATTTTGCCTAAGTGTGGGCTAATGTTAATTTCCTGAGCATGTTGAAGGGAAGTGTAGCTAACCTATGAGGTTTACTGGGCTGGGTGCATTAAAGTGCATTTTTTGTTTATGAGATTTTCTATTTACAGTGGATTTATGCAAGTTGAGGTGTATTCAAATGCATAATGTGCAGAGTATGGCCTGTCATGCAGCAAGTACCATGTGAGGGTTTATTAAATAAAGTTTGAGATTTGAAGGAGAGATAAATAGGCACTTTGTAGAGCAGGGAGGGATACGTACTGTTGAATGGACTAGTCATGTAGTGGCTGATGGTTCACTCTTCCAAAGAATTCTAACAAATTCATACTGAAGATGAAGTTACCCTCATATTGGATGGATTTGGATGATCCTATCTAGCTGCCAACTAACTCTTTCTGAAAAGGACTGAGTAATTAATATTTAAAAACTCATGGGCTACTTTTGCCACTGTGGTGTGAATATATCCATGGACTGTACATGTGTGAGCCCATCTTAAGGAAAGGACCAGATGGGGCCACAAGCCCTAGTTTGCTTGAGCAAGTGAGCCAGAAGTGAGAGGGCTTCTGAGAGAGACTAAGAGCAGTGGGAGGCCAGAAGGGAAGGCAGCTCCACTACAGTGTCACCAGTCCATCTGGAGTGTACTTTCCTGGAATTTGAACTGTTCACCTGACTTTGGAGCTGTCTGTCCACATGGACACAGTAGGACTCTGCATCAGAAATGGCAACAGATGAGTCATTCATTCTCCTTGCTGCATGTTTCATGACTGCATTGCAAGGCCTTTGAAAAGAGCTGTGCCTTTGATTTTCTTTCAAATCAGCTCCAAAGCCTTGGAACAGTGCAGTCCACTCTGAGGATGCTTGTGAGCCCTAGCCGGCTGACTTTTTTCTTCACCTGCAATAAGATCTCCCCAGGCCCATATGGAAATGCAAAAGTTCATGAGGGACTAATTTGGTGAGACTCTTCCAGGGGAAGTTCAGTCCCCACGGGAAGTGATTACACACTGATGGAATTTTTGCACACTGGATGGAAAGATGATCTTTGCCTCTTGGCTATGTCACAGTAATAAGCAGGAGACTGATTATTTCTAAGACTGCAGCTTTTCCCGGCACTGATAAGAATGGAATGCAGGCTACCATGGAGATTCAGGTCACTAATTAGTCCCAGAAGCTTTTATGCCTTGAATCATTGTTGTATTAATTATGCATCAAATTAGAACATTTGCAAAGGCCCAGCACCCACTGTACTGCAAGACCTGGTGACAGTGTGGAGGGACCCAGGAGTGTCCCACCCACTGTACTGCAGGGAACAACAGATGAAACCAACAGCCTGCTCAGGCAGGTGATGACCCTGCCTGCATTCTGATCCAGCTGTTTGTAACCACGCCAGAGAGCAGTCATCAGCACACAGTGGCAAAAGAAAGGAAGGGAGAAAACAGTGGCCGGGCCTCCATCCTATAATGTGAATGCTGTTGCAGTAGTGTCCATTGAGAAGGGACATAGAACAGACATTGGGGCATTTTGTCTCCATGGTCTGTGTACAATCACTGGACTGTGATTGTACATGTGTGCTGAGATGGATATGTTAGGCCTGGTCTGTTGTCTGATGTTCAGTTTTTATTAGAAGTTTTTAGAATAATGTGAACATCGCCTACAGCTTTGGTTTAACTATGCTATCTCCTCCTCTTCCTTCACCTCCTTTCCCTTCATGTGTTCTCTGTGAGCATAAAATGAAAATATACTCAATGCTTGGTTGTAAAATAAGCAGATAGATGATAAATGGCCATCTCTGTGACTGTTGGGTTATAATTCCATCGAGGGCTTAGGTTGAAGTCATAAACCACAAGAAGTGAAGCGTGACCCACAAGTAGCCTTCAAGATGGAATACAGCCCCATAATTCAGAGTGGACCTCTGGAAAAAGAATTCTTAAATCTAATTTTAAGGTAAAGATAGGGACCCAACTGTGACATCTTCTGATCAATTTGTTCAAAGACAAATAACTCTTCTATATTAATCTGAGACATGTGTTAATGTTGGGGTGAGCACACAACCTGTTCTCTAAGGAGCTGCAATTAAAATGAGGCAGCAGTCCCATAAGAAGAACTGAAAAAGGGGATCCTGGAGTCACCCTGTAACAGAGTTTTGGCCCTAGGTGAGTGTAAGGGGGCCTCAGGTGAGGAGGTACATGTGTTATTTTGGGACTGATGGGAAGAGATGCTTCTTGCCAACAGGGGACAACTTTCTTTTGCCTTTGTGTCTCACCCACCTTGATCTCTTTTTTCACATGTAATATCATCTAGTGGCTGAGTTTGGGTTTTTTCAGGGTGTAATAGGTTGTCAGACATTCCATCCCTGTTCTGTATCTTACTCCTTTCTCTAATATTACTTCTCTCATATGCATTTGCTACTTTCCAGACCAGTTCAGTTTGACCTCATAACTCATTAGAGAAAGTTGATCTCATACAAACTGAGGATTATGAGAGACTTCTTCATGATGGTTTCTTGTGTGATGAAAATAAATATTCACACATTACAGAGAAAATAAACTGAATCCAATAGTTCTGTAGGAGGTAAATGTTCAAACGGCAGCTTCTCGTGATCATAAATTAAACCATCAAAATCCCCTAAGATTTCTCTGTAGCCTTGATGCTAAGTAAAATAACATATGTGCAAGAGTAGCAGATGGTAGGGGCTAAAATACATGGTCAGTCACTACCATAATGTGTACCATACAATTCAGAGATATTATTATGTAGGCACTTGTTTGTTGTTACCTGTTTGCTTTAACAAGAGTGAAGACATCAAGAAAATAGGAGTTGCTTTTGACTCCTTCATGCCTTTCAACAAAGGGAATGTAGAAACTTATTTACAACAAAGTTTATGGCATGAAGAAAAGCAAAGCAACAACAACAAAAAAAGGATAACAAGATAAACCATCAAGTCAAAATGGAGAAAAAATAAGGTCTTTTTTTATCAGACTAATTAATTTTAGACAAGCTGTGTGCTTAATTTGCTATTTCCTTACTAGTTTCTTCAAGCGGGAACAGATAATTGACTTGAGACCTTTATTCTCTTTCAAGTATGGAATTTAAAGTTATGAATTCTACTTTAAATACTGTCTTAGCTGCAATCTGTACCTTGTGATGTGTTTTTACTTTCATTTTGGTTCAAAATATGTTCTAATTTCTCTTGTGATTCAGTTTGGATTTATGCATTACTGCCATTTGGGGACTTTCCAGAAATCTTGCTATTATTGATTTTATATTTCAATTCTGTCACAATCAAAAAATGTATTTTGTATGATATAAAGTCCTTTACATTTATTGAGACTTGTTTTATGATCCATCATATGATCTCTCTTTATAAATGTTGTATATGTATTTGAAGGAGTTTGTATTCTGCTCCTTTTTGATGGTTATTTATAATTAGGTTCACAGTTTGTGCAAGTGTTCTGTCCTTACCTATTTTCTTGGATATCAATTCCTGAGAAAAGATTGTTGAAATTTCCGTGACTATGGATTTGTGTATTTCTTCTCTTGGTTCTGTAACATTTTATTTTATTTATTTTGACATTGTTGTATATTATTAGGTTAGATGTACACATAAGGGTTATTTAGATTAGATATAGGGTTATTAGGTTAGATATACACATTAGAGTTATACCTTGGTAAAGAATATATCTACTTGTTCAGATATCTGCTTTGATATTCATTGTGTCTATATCAGATTTCGTTTGATTAGTTTTGCATGGCAAGTTTTTAGACTCTGTGTTTTATATATAGTGTGAGTTTCTGAGACAAAATGTAAATGTGTCTTGCCTTTTCAAAATCCAATCTGACGACTTGATTTTTCATTAGAATTTTGAGAATTTTCTTTCAATTTTTTTTTTTTTGACAGGGTCTTGCTTTGTAGTTCAGGCTGGCCCTGAGCTCAGCCTCAAACTCACATCACAGCAATCCTCCTGCCTCTGCCTCTCCCGAGTGCTGAGATTATAGGCATGAGCCACCACGCCCGGCACTGTGGTATGTGGTATTGGTTGCTGCTGGACGTGAGTCTCCACACCCAGTATAGTATGTGGTTACTGGGGATTGAACCCAGGTCCTTGCGCTTGCAAGACAGGCACTGGAACCACTGAGTTAAATCCCCAGCCCTCTTTCAATGTTTTTATAGTATAAGTCTGCAGTGGATAGCTGCCTTCCATTTTTATCTGTGTGAACTGTTTTTACCCTTTTCCCCCCTCTATTTTGCCTTCATGTTTGAAAGTCATCTTCTTGGGCAAACATTTCTGTGATGACAGTTCTGTTAGCATTTGAAAGCATTTGTTCATGCTTCACTTTTGGTTTACAGATTCTCTCATAAGAAGCTGCTGTCATGCTTCGACTTATTACTTTGTAGCTACTATAGTTTACATCTCTGACTGGTTTAAAGATTTTCATTCTAACCTTTGGTTTTGAGCCCTGTGATTATGTTGTATTTTGGCACGGTTTTCTTTGCATTTTATTATTCTTGGATTTCAGTGAGCTTTTTAAACATTTAGGTTTATAATAATTAAATCTGAACACACTCTTAGCTGTAATTTTTACATACATCTCCTCTTTCCCCCTTCTAAATATGCATCTGACATTCTTGATGTTAATTAGTATTCAACATTATCTTTTGTCAGTCTTCCTTTCTCCAGTTCTTACTTTTGGATATCTTCTATCACTATATCCAGTCCACTGGTGTGTTCCGCTGTCTCAAAGGCGTTACTGCACTCTCCCACGTGCACACTTCCTCCGATGACATAATTTTCATCTCTACAAGTGAATCTCAGTCTCTCTCTTTCTAGTTCTCTTCCTGCTCTTCATCATGTTTCCCCCCTCTGTACTTCAGCAAATTAAACATATTTACAGTAGCTTTAAAAAGGTCTTTATTATCCAAAATTTGTTACATTTTGGTCATTTCTTGTCCCGTTCCTGTCATTTATGGCTTTCATCTAGTGAGAATCATGTATTTCTATTTGTATCGCATGTCTGACAATTTTTTATCTAGTGCTACACCTTGTCAAGTTTTGTGCTGCTGAGTTGTGCTACTCTTTTTATCAGTGTTAAGCATTATTGTGACAACTGATGAGAAGAGGGGATGGCTTGAGGTGGAGATGACATTAATGTTCAATATGATTGAATGGCTTTATAACTTTGACCTGGGTGCTCATTACATATGTAGGTATTTGTTACAAAACTCAGCAAAATATGGACATATGATAGGCACATTGTCCTGTAAGTAAAGTATATTCAATAAAGTATTCTAAAATATTATACCTGACCATTTACAAATTTGACATAATATAATAGAGAATAAAAATTTAAAATTCTAGGGCTGGGGATTTAGCTCAATGGTTCCGGCTCCTATCTTGCAAGCGCAAGGACCCAGGTTCGATCCCCGGTAACCACATACCTATACTAGGTGTGGAGGCTCATGCTCAGCAGCAACCAGTAGCACATACCACAGTGCCGGGTGTGATGGCTCACCCCTGTGATCCAAGCACTTGGGAGGCAGAGGCAGGAGGAGTGCTGTGATGAACTGGAGGGTGAGCTCAGGGCCAGCCTGAACTACAAAGCGAGACCCTGTTTCAAAAAAAAAAAAAAACTAAAAAAAATTTAAAATTCTATTTCATTTCTACTCAGTAGTACCTCTTAAATATTCCCACATCCTCTAAATCTCACCATTTGTGTAAAGTTAATTTTCTATATTATCATCAAAATCTTTTATCTATAGGTTTGTACATACAGCAGTATGCTCAAAATCACCACCTTTAGAGACAGATTACTTGGGCAGAATATGCTACCTATGAGGTTTATTTTGTCTAGCCTTGAATATCATAAAAATGGACTTATATATTATAAATATTTTCCCATGTATTTGACTTCTTCCCCTCAATACCATTTTCTGAGGTTCATCAATTGCTTGTATCAATAGCTAATTTATTTTTATTATATTTAACTATTTATATACAAATATACTCCACTTTGTTAGCCATTCTCTTCTGATTGGCAGACATTAAAGTTTTATCCAGTTTGACTATTATGATAAATGCAGCTAGCAATGTCCTTGTACAAGTTTTTTGGTGAACATATATTTTTTATTTCTCATGTGTAAATATCTACTGGTGAATTTGCTGTGTCACAAAATATGTTTAACTCTAAAAATTTGCCCAACTACTTTTATTTAATTTAATATTGCTTTCATCAAAATATGAGAGTTCCATTCCTCCACATTCATAACACGCTTGGTATGGATCAATTTTCTTTTCTTTTTATTTTTACTAAATACTTTGTTTCCCATTTTTATTAGTACATGTTGGTAGTACATAATGTTTACATTCCTTGTAGAGAATTGGAATATGTATATAATATATCTTAATTCTTTTTTTATCTCCTTTTTTTGCCTTCCTTCCCCTGTCCATATGCCTCTTAATTTCCTTCATTTTGTAGGTACATCTTTGCAATACATAATGTTTACCTTCCTTATGTGGAGTTGGAGTTGGTGCATGTACATAACACATCTTTTCATAATACATCTTTCATGTACATAACACATTTTTTCATCTCTTTTCCCTTCCTTCCCTCCTCCTCCCTCCATCTCTTGATCTCTTTAATCTTCCTAATGAGCCACAATAATGGGTATGTGTTGATATCTCTTGTGGTTTTAAGTTTTATTCCCTTGCTGACTAATAACATTAGACTTTTCATGTGCTTATTGACCATTGTGTGTTTTCTTTGTGAAGTCTGTTCAAGTTCTTTGCTCATTGTTCTGCTACATGTTGCAGTATAGTACAAATAACCCCATAATTTATTGGCTTACATAATAGTTCTTAATTTTGTTTACAGATCTACTACTTGGGCAGGAGTCCTTTGGAACAGCTGATTTCTGCAACATGTGGCACCAATGGAGCAGCTTAGGGGGAGCTGGGTGTTCCCCTCCAATACAGCTCAAATAGTGAAGACTCCCCCAGAGGCGTGGTTCTTCTCATGTCCATTAGTCCATTAGGATGCCTGAGCTTTTTCAAAGTGTATGTGACTGGCTCTGTTCCAAAGAACAGGAATGAGTGTTAAGATATATACACAAGAGAAATAAGAATGTATGTCTACCAAAAACATGTACAAGAACATTAATAGCAGCACTTACTATAATAGTCCACACTGGGCACAACTGAAGTCAGTTAAGATCTTGACCTGGAACCTGGGCTAGCATTATACTCTGTGTGAGGTGCTGGTGAATGTACAGCACATGTGACTGTTTGTTATCACTGAAAGCTCTAAAAGATTCACTATCATTGCAAAGCAGCAGTCCATCCAGACTTATGGGCGAAAAGACATAGAATTTGCTGTTTCCTGGGAGATGGGATCATATTTCTTTGGCTGTTGTCTACCCAGATGTTGAACTGTGTGGTTGGAGTGACTTGCATTCATCTAATGTAAAAGGCAAACTCTTCCTCTGCTAAATTGTAGGAAATTTTCATTCTTTTCTTCCTCTACTATTTCCTATATCTATACTCCTTAAAGCTCTTAGGAGAAAGCTAGTTAAGTATAGAATCTTATCTAATAATTTTCCTTTATTTCAAGGTAGCTCCAGTCCTATTTCTACATAAATCTAAAGCTCTCCAGAACCTCTGAACAATTGCTTTCATATTTTGTCCATAGCTTATTATTATTTTGGACAATACTAGTCTAATAAAAGGAATTCCATCATCTTCGGAAATATATCCCACCTATATAAATACAGTGTATATCATAAAATATTTGAAACAGGGAAAAATAAAAGTGGCCCTAAATAGTGCTATATAAAATTTGAATATCAAGTGAAAACAAAGCAAGTATTCACAGAATCTTATAAAGTCTATGATAATTTATTAATGATTTGACATTAAATAAATATGATACAAAGAATCCTTTGGATTTTTGAGGACTTACAATTCTAATCTGATATTTAATGTTTTAATTTTATTTTGATGAATGTAAATAAAAATTAAGGACTTGAAGTTCATTTGGTGTAAAAGTAGTATATATATAAAAATAAATTCTTACGCCCTAAAATTCTATTCTCAGATGGAGGTTATGGTTCCTTTCTTCCCTAGGAGGGGCCACAAGCCCAGGAGGCACCTGAATAAGGGCTGGAGAATAACCGTGGAGTGAACATGGCTTGTTTTCTCAGGAAACCAATTTTAACTATGCATTATCACATTCATTTCATGGTACAGAACACAAATATTACATGAATATTACAATGAAGATGAGAATTAAAGGAGCTTTGTCTTTGGAGACACTTTAGGGCAACTCTCTTACTTGCTGCGGTTTCAAACTGCTCTGTCTCACTCTGTTCTTATGGAAGAGTCTGAGGACAGTGAGCAAAACATCTGAAATCCTGCTCTTCATATAATTCTGTAGTTGTCATTGGATCTGTGCTGTAAGTGTCCTCTGTTTATCCAGAAGTTCACTTTATTTATTTTGCTTCAAAACTTCCATATTTATTTAGTTTGGAAACTCTTAAAACTATTCATCTGTTCCTCAGTATGTTTTTGGTTGAAAGGATTTGGTTGAAAAATTTGCTTCTCTGATCTTCCACCAGGGCAAGTTTTTCTTCCTTTGTTTTTGTTTTTTGAGGTACTGGGGATTGAAATTGGGCCCTTACGCTTCCAAGGTAGGCATGGTACCACTTGAGCTAAATCCTTGGCCCCTGTCTTTCCTTCTCAGCTACAAACATAACTGAAATTAGCACAAACCATGGCTTTCAGCTGATGTCCGATGAGTAGACTATTAGTAGCTTGCAATGTTGTTTTGAGTTTCCTTTCACAATGGGTCACCACAGTGACTGAGACATCAGTTCACAGAGGCAAGACAGAGGTAATCTTGGCTCTGTGAGACATGAAATGGAAATCTCCTCTTGTGCCATCTATAATCTATAGATGTCTTGATGGCCATAATTTTGAAAGTGTGCTTTAAACCTTTAGCACTCATTCCATAAAAAGGGAATTCATTCCTCTTTCTAATGAACATAATTTGCTGGAACTGACACTGTGAGACTTTTCAAACTAGGGTAGAGTAGGCACAAGTACTTCTGTCCAGAGAGCTCTCTCTCACTTTCAGTTATGCATTTGGGAGCCAATATACAAGAAATGTGGGTGCTTTGAGGCTGTCCATACTGGACCGGCCATGTAGAAAACTCACAGACATACAGATGCTCAAGAGCTCCGGTCATTCCAGCTCTCTCTGGTCTGCAGTCAAGCATGGGAATGAGGTGGTTCTAGTCTTCAAGCCATTCCATTTGCTGACAAATAGAGCAGCTGAAGAGCCAGACCTGCTGAGCCCTGCCCCGGTTGCAGAGTCACGTAGAAAAAGACGTTCTTGACAGGCATGATGATGTATGCCTTTAATACCAACACTGGCGAGGCCGAGGAGGAAAGATTACAAGTTTGAAGATAATCTGCATAGAATATGAAGGGACAACCTGGGGCCACATCATATGACAACATCTAGAAAGGTTTTAAGCCACTAAGTTTTGAAATGGCTTGTTAACAAATAAGTGGAGTCTCTTCTATTATAGAACCTAAATAAGAAAAATTCTGTTTGTACACAAAGGGAGAAAAGCAAGGAGATTCCAGAATCACCATATAATGAAAAAGATGTGAAAAGTGAATTATTTTCACAGATGTTATTGGCAATAAGTATGTACACAGAACACTGAAAGTTTTATATTAGAAGGGATCTAAGGGATCATAACAGTTAATTTATATTTTTTTAAAGTGAAGCTCAGGGGCTGGGGATTTAGCTCAGTGGTTCCAGTACCTGCCTTGCAAGCACAAAGGCCCAGGTTTGATCCCTGGTAACCACATACAACAATGCTGGGCGTGGTGACTCACACCCACAAGCAATAAGTACCACACACTACAATGCTGGATGTGGGGCTCACGCCTGTAATCCTAGCATTCCAGAGACAGAGGCAAGAGTACTGCTGAATTCAAGGTGAGTTCAGGACTCACTTTGCAGCCTGAACTACAAAGTGAGATCCTGTTTCAAAACACTAAAAAAAGAAAAAAAAAATGAAGCTCAAAGTGTTAACTTAATTGGGCCAAGATTCAAGAGTCAGAATAGAGCGCAAGCTTCCAGACATTTACTGATGGCAATATCTTTTTGTCTCAAGGTATAATGAACCTATTTTGCAATAAATAAATAAATAAATAAATAAATAATAACAACAGAGCAAAGACAAAAATATCAAGAACAATAACAACAACAAATCAGTGGTGGAAGCAGCATTCCCAACAGCAACAATAGCCACAGCAATTATACTGCATGACCTACCTGGCTATTTCTAGACAGTTGTCTTTGTTATGCCTGCGTCTGTCTGGATCTTCTTGTAGATAGGTGTCCCTGTCTCCAGGGCCTTGATACTGAGAGAGCTGAGAAATTACTACCGAACCTACAGCTCCAGTCCTTGTAATGGAAGATGAGTCTCAGAGAAACTCATGTTCCTTCACACAGATGGAAGTACATTTGTGGAGGACTTACAAGGTGATCACAGCCAATCTAAAATATGGAATGTGTGTTGTCTCACTTTATGCTGCTCTGAATTTTTTTTTAAACCAGATTGAAGTCTGCTTTATATGTGCTAAAAAGTACTTATAAAGACATAGTTCAGTGAATTTTGACAAGTGTAAAAACCTGTGTGACCACTTCTATAATCAAGATATAGAATATTTCCACTCTCTTCCCCTAATAGTTCCTTTGCTCTCTTGGCAGATAACCCTCCTGTTTTGTATTCAAGCAACCACTGACAGCCTTATTGTTGCTATGG
>PVIR01034471.1:0-17137 GCA_004026965.1 Petromus typicus
AAAAATATTTTTCCATACTATCAGTATCACTCTGCCAGTGATTTCTCTTGCTATGCAAAAGCTTTTTAATAAGATCTTGAATGTTGATTCCTTCTGCTAGTTCTTGCGCTGTAGAGGTTTTTCTTTTTCATAAAGTCTTTCCTTGTGCCAGTGTCTCCAAGAGTTCTACCTAACCTGTTTTGCAACAGGTTTAGTGTTTGTTTTAACACTTAGATCTCTAATCCACTTTTATTTTGGTTTAGTACATGGTGAAAGAGATATATCTAACTTATGTCTTTGGCAGGTTAAAACCCAGTATTTTCAGCACCATTTGTTGAAGAGGCTGTCTTTCCTCTATTGAAGATATTTGGCTCCTTTGTCAAAAATGAGGTGGCTTAGTGTAACTGGAGTTGTTTCTGGATCTTCTAGTCTGTTTCATTGATCCTCAGGTCTGTTACTTTGCCAGTACTGTGTTGTTTTTTATCAGAGGCTCTGTAGTTTAAAGTTGAGGACTGTGATACCCCCAGCCATGTCTTTGTTGCCTGGAATTTCAGGTCTCTTGTGGTTCCAGATGAAACTCTGGATTGTTTTCTCTAGATCTGTGATATATGCTGCTGTGATTTCACTTGAGATTGCATTCAATCTATGTAGTAGTTGTGGGAGTGTAGCCATACTGATGGTATGGGTTATGTTGACTTGATCTGCTCTTACTGTGTCTTCAGGCTCTTCTTGTTATTCAACCTTTGCTTTCTGTACAGTGTTTAGAATGAGGTGACGCATTCTTTCTATTCTGATTATGGGTCATAGGAAGAAGTGGATTTTTCAGTTGAACTTTAAAAAACATTGTACATAAATATAAATCTGTACTATTTAACTGAATATTGGTATAAAATCTTGTCATGTATATAAAAATAAAAGACCCCCCCTCAAAGGGCAACAAAGGAACAGCACAATAAGTGAAATAATGTTAAAACATAGAGAACAAATAATGATCAAATTAGAATTATATTCTCAGCTAAACTTGCATCAAATGATGCTTAAGTAAATCAAAACAGAAAAAAAGCTATAAATGACAGAATTTCACTTATGAGGGTGCCCTACAATACTGAAAAATTTACTACATAAAAATTTAAGTTCCTCCAAACAAACCCCGCTCCAACCAAAATTTTCCAAAATGCATTATTTTATGTTATAATCTAGGAAATACAAAAGGATCACTTCCAGTCAGAAAGTAAAAACTAAACAGCTGCATAAAAAAGTTAGTAAAGAAACAGGTTACTCATATGATAAGAAATTCAGCATTCCATATAGAAAGAAAAATTAAAATACACATGAAATACAATTTCATATCAATATGTTTAGAAACAAGTATTAAATCTATAATGCAAAGCACTGGCCAATGTATAAAGCAATGGAGGTGTCCACACATCATAGTGTGCCCTTGACAGTATAGTGATCCCTCAGCTTATGGACTTAATTATTCTAAGATTCTGCAAAAGATGACTATGTTTGTGTTCCTGCAGGAGAGAGGCCAGGTTCATGTTCATCAGCTGATGCAGAGTTCACAAACTAAGACAGAATTTTCCCAAATGCTTCTTGTTCATGAACCAAACACACATATTACTGAGCTGAGGTTATCAGAGTTTGATAACACGATCACGCATATGCTCTGTGATTTGTGTATAAAACCCAGACCATGGCTCATACAAATGCAGTTATACATTAAAAACAAGGTCATTACAACATGCATTGGAAAAGTGAAATGCTGGAAACAACTGAACTATCCAGCAGAGGGAGAAGAAGTACATTGTGGTTGAGGGACACAGGACATGGGAATTGGAACAAATGATGGAGTTACAACATAGACTGGCACAAGAGCAAGGACTGATGATTTAACCTGATTCCTTGGAGGCCTGGGTATCTCAGGCATCCTCCTGGGTAGCTATTTCCTTCCCCGGAGACTTTCCAACGCTAGGCAGTGGCTTCCAGTTTCCTCAGTCCTTGCTTTTGTGCCAGTGTGTTTTGGGGAAATTTGTTACATAGCAGGAGGTCTCAGGGAGTTTCTATGATCCTCACTGACAGAGGCAGAAATTTCTGGGGATAAGGCTTTTTCTTAATTTTCTAAAGTTTTATTCCATTTATATGTCTATTAGGTTGTAATTTTGCTATATGGTATTTCTTTATTTTTATTTTATTAATTGATAAATAAAAGTTGTATATATTTACAGGGTACAAAAAGATGTTTTGACATTTATACTCTGTGAATTAGCTAAACCAAGATAATTAACATGCTCCTTACCTTATATACTATCCTTTTTCCAGGTAAGGACATGTAAAATCTACTGTTTCATTAATTTTCCTGTAGACAAAATATTTTTATACACTATAGTCATCATGACGTACCAAATTTATTCTATTTATATCAGGATTTGATTTAGTTTTATGTTTTTAATACACAAATCTCCAACTTTCATTGTAAAATCACTTTGTTGCATGCCTGTTTGAATTAATGTGATCTTTAAGGGAAATCTGTACTCCGAGAGCATAAGAAACAATTATATTGCTTAAGAATTCTGCCCACGTGAATTTTTTAGAAGAATATTCAGTGAGTTTCTAATTTTTATTGGGTATAAAATTGTTAAGATCCACTGATGAGCTCTTCAGAACACTTGTTTGGCAAAGTATGCGGGTTTGGGTCCAATATTACAGCAGAATAATTGTTAAGTCACTGTGAAGCCATCACCTTGCTTAACTGGGCAACTCTGCTCAAGCCAAGCAGAACTAATCAAAATATTGAAGGTAAGTTCTCACTGCCAGCACTCCCCCAGCATTTACCAAGCTAGCTCTTATGAGGCCAAAAGTCTGGCTCAATATGTCCTGAGGGAATTGGATTTTTTAGAATAGACTGCAGGTCAATGTTGAGATTGTAACAAAAAAGTAAGGAAACAAATTTTATATATATGGGGGGGGTGGTAGGGTGGGTGGGGCTATGGGAAAAAATGAGAATTAAGTTGTGTCTTATACTGGTACAAATCCCCATTATGGAGTGCAATCATGATGTGTATATTTAATGTACCAATAAAGATAATTAAAAAAAAAAGAATAGACTGCAGGTGAAATTAAATAATAATTCCGTTTAAAGAGAACTATTAGGTAGTGGTGTTCTCATGCATTCTTCTTGAACCCGCTACTGGCACCTCACATGTAATATAGTTTAGGCTTCAGGAACCCCACCATCTTAACAACCATTTCTTTTTCTTTTTTTTTTTTTTTGGAGGAGGGACAGGGTCTCGCTTTGTAGTTTAGGCTGGCCCTGAATTTAGCCTTGATCTCAGCAATCCTCCTGTCTCTGCCTCCCGAGTGTGGGATTATAGGTATGAGCCATCGCGCCCAGCCCTGTGGTATGCGGTACTGCTTGTTGGTGGGCATGAGCCATCACACCCAGTATTGTTTGTGGTTACTGGGGATGGAATCCAGGCCCTTGTGCTTGCAAGACAGGCGATGGATCCACTGAGCTAAATCCCCAGCCCTTAGCATACATTTCTGATGTGTTTGGTTCCACAAAAATCTCTGAAATATATCAGTCTTGGTGTGAGATAGAGTCTAGGTCCCTCTTTGATACCCCTTTCCTGTGTCTGTCACACAAGCGCATGGTGTCTGAGAGAAGTCAGTGAGTGCTTTGGCTGCCTGTAAACCCATGGCTGGATTTTCCCCAGGTGTCCGGAGTCCCTTCTTCCGCCACCCAGAGACTCCATTCAGGGGCTCTTTCCAGCCTGTCTTCTTCTGAGATGTTTGCTCTTCCATCAAAATTTAACAGTCCTGTTTTCTCTCTTTCAGAGTCTTTTCTCTGCTCTTGACTGTCCCCAGTCAAGTAACTCACCAGATAATAACATATGTATTGAAATGCGTGATCTTAAGGATCGACTTTTAAAATTAATGATTGTTTTAATTGTACATCTTTGTGGGGTACAGTGTGACATTTCAATGCATGAAGACAATGTGTATTGACCAACCCAAAGTGATTAATGGGATAAACATTTAGGTGTCATGTTAGTCACGGGAAAAATAGTTTTGGATAAAAAACTACTCTTATTACCCAAAGGCAAAGCCCGCTTCTTCATGAAATGAATGGGGGCAGCTTACAGTCTGCTGTGTCTAGAGCTTTGGGAATTTCCTGCGTTCTCACTATCTTGCTCATATTGGTGATCACAGAGTAAGAGAAAAACTTAAGCAACAGTGAAAAAAGCTGGTGAAAATCACCCTGATCTTTGCATCCAGGGCATTCTGTCCACATCTGCCTCATTTCTCTCCAGTCGTCTTGGGCGTATACTACTTTGATTTCCAGTTCTAAAGCTTCCACGGACTCCATTCACTTCTGTGGATTTCCGCCGCTTGCAGTGCCTTAACCATGCCCTCTCAAGAAGTTGTAACACGAAAATTGTAGCACGGCTGGGTTCTTGGCTTCTCTCTGTACAGACGGGCCTGTAGAGGTGGCCGCTCCTGCAGGTGATGACGGTTTAGTTGTTTGGGATCAGATTTGCACAAACGTTTGCAGCCCCGGGCTGGTCTGAGGGAGGCTGGCTGGGCCGTGCTGTGGTTTTCTACAGCACAAACACTCAAGATTAAGCCTTGAGTAGTTTGAATGAAAGTTTTTATTGCTTTTAATGGTTTTGTCTCTCTCATCAGAACTCAAGTAGACCTTCAGCATCAATATTATGTCAGTTAAAGACTGAATTATCAGCTTGGAGGATGGGTAAGAGAGATTACATAAAGACTTACATTTTTCTTTCCAACCACTGACATGGGTGTGCATATTTAATGATGAACTGTTGGGAAAATTGCTATGATAATCTTAAACAAGAGAGTCATTATACAAAACGATTGTGCACTTTCTACAAATGATTATCTTGATTTGGAGTAGGCTAATCAAAAATTTAGTGTTTTTTTTCTTTTTTATATTGTACCACTCATACTGTATTTAGAAAAAAGATGACAGATTTTTAAAGAGCCTCATGATATTCCCTAACACAGTAAGCTGGAAAGGAAAGGTGAAACACGGGATGGGAGCTGCAGGTTCTCAGGTATGTTTAAGGGGCACCTCTGAGTGCTGTCGCTCTGATTCAGTTCCCAAACCACAGACTTCTCATCATCCCATGGAAAGTCAGTTTTGTTTAAATTACTGGAATCTATCATCTTCAGAATGGAAAGAGATGTCATGCTAAAGGCTACATTTTTATTTAAGCTTCCAAACTTCAAAACAAGCTATACCCACACATTTGCTTAACTTCTAAAGAAGGACAACTGTTATTCAAATTGCTTAAGCCAACATGTATTTTCTTCTTTTCCTTTTTCTTTTTTGTGTGGCATTATGAATTGAGTTTGGAATCTTTACACTGAGCTACACCTCAACTTTTCTTACTTTTAGTATTTTAATTTCAAGACAGTGTCTTGCCAATTCACTTAGTTTCCCAAGTGCAGCATTGAACTTATAATCATCCTGCTCCACCGCCCAGAGCTCTGGGATTACAAGTGTGTGTTACTCAGGTATTGTTTCTGTATTAAAACATTAAAACTATTAATAATTAGAAACCATGAAAGAAAATATAATGTCAGTTTCTAATATGTATCTGGAATTCATCTCCTGCTGTTCTTTAGATATGTGAGTTTTGAAAGAGTGATATATTTTTGGATGGAGTATTTGTGTTTATGACTGTATCCATTTACCCTATAGATATTTCAATGTCTTTGCTCCAAATGGAAAAAACAAAAACAAAAACAAAAAGCCTTTTTTCTACTTTTGAAGTTACATAATGAAGCTGTGATTTCAGGTTATCTATGTACAAATTTCAATTAGTGAAGATTTTTAAAAGAAAATTTTCAGTGGAAATATGATATTGTTGGATATGCAGATTTGTTTTAGTATTGTTTATTCAGCTTATTTGCCCTAAATTTCTGTCTTTTAAATGTTGTTAGTCTTGTTAGTTTATACAACATTTTACTTTACATTTACTAGATTTGTACCCTATAATTTATTTTATCCTTATATTTTTTTCCCTTCCTCTTCATAGTTGCTTGTTTCATTGTATTCAGACATTTTACTTTTATGGTTTTAGGTTTTTGCTCATTTTAGCTTTAATGTTCAGGGACTTCATGTGATTTCAGTTTCCATCAGTTTTAGTTAGGATTAAGTTCTGAGTCACAAAACAGAAAATCACAAATAATAGCGGCTGACAGAAGACAGCAGCGTAACTGACGTCTTCATATAAAAGTCCCACAGGCAGTGTATGAGGGTGGACAAGGCCACCACACTGATACCTAGGTTCAGGCCTGATTCTTTCACAGTGTGCTGTGCTGTGTCATCTTCATGCCACTTGGATGTGTAGAAAAAGAATAAATTTAGGTTAAAAAATGAGCATTTTCCCACAGATTAACTGTTTTAATCAGCGTTCTAGACCTTGTTAGTCAGAACATGGTTACTTGGCTGAAACTAGTTAAGAAGTAGACTGGTAAATATAGTCTTTTATCTAGGAGAGAAGGAAAGATAATGTAAGTAGAAAAGAATCAAGCTTCTGTTAAAACAGAAACACTAAACCTACTGGAAAACAGATTAGGTAAAACACTTGGAGACACTGGCTTCGGGAAAGACATTATGAACAAAACTTCTATAGCATGAGAACTAGCAGAAGGAATTAACAAATGGGACCTCATCCTGTTAAAAAGCTTCTGCACAGCAAAAAGAAACCACTGGCAGAGAAAAAAGACACCCAACAATATAGGAAAAAATATTTACCATCTTAAATGGTAAATCTTAAAAAGATTTACAAAGATTTACAAACAAAGAACAAAGAGCTTAAAAAAATTAACCCTCCTCATTTTAAAGACCCAATTCAAAAATGGGCATCTGAAATGAACTGACACTTTTGAGAGGAAGAAGTAAAAGAAATTAAGAAGCATATGAAGAAATGCTCAACATCACTGGTCACTCAAGCGATGCAGATACAAACAACTCTGAGATTTCATCTCACTCCACAAAGAGTGGTGCTATCTTGAAATCAGCCAGCAACAAGTGCTGGAAAAGCTATGGGGAGAAAGGAACCCTTCTCCACTCTTGGTGGAAATGTAAACTGGTACAACCACTATGAAGGTCAATGTGGAGATTCCTCAAAAAGCTAGGATTAGAGGTCCCATTTGATCCTGCTATTCCCCTGCTAGGTATCTACATAAAATAATAAAAAAATTCATATCATGACCATATATGCACCCATGTTTATAGCAGCTCAGTTTGTGATAGCTACATTTTGGAAACAACCCAAATGTCCATCAACTGGATACTGAATAAAGATGTGCTTTTTCTATAGAATGGAGTATTACTCTGCCATATAGAACGACAAGTTTGAGTCATTTATACTCAAATGGACGTACCGTTAGGACATACTTATAAGTGAAATAAATAGGTCACAGATATATAAATACTGTATCTTTTCTCTGATATGAGAAACTGAAAATGTAAATGAGTTCTAAAATATGTGTTGTATATTGTACAATAGAAACTGAAAGGGAAATGGGGTAGGAGTAAGTAAGGAGGGGAAAGAAAAAATTGTGATGGTAATAAAAAAATGGAAACAAAGTTTATGTATATAGGGGGTTGGGGGTTGTAGGGTGGGTAGAGGAGTGGGAACAAATGAGAATCAACTCATGTCATATACTTGGTACAAATTGTTATGTTAATGATATATATATCTGTAATCTTAATGATATGTATATGTGTATATATATATCCTGTTTCACAATAAAAAAATCAAGGCTCTGTTGGTCCATGTTCAAGGGAGAAGGAATGATTATCTAGGTAATACTGTCTGCTAATTTTCATATCTGGTTGTATTTATTTTTTAATTAATTTATCTTTACTTTAAAAACAACTTGAAATTCTTAACTATTTAAAATTAGCATATATAAGAATTATTTTTGTAGAATTCTATCTTTTATTTCATTATTTAAACCATTTTGTTGCTGTTTGTTATACTTTAGTCAGGCATAATTATTGCTTTTTATTTGTCTCATTTTTTGTTTATGACTTATTGTAAAGTTTTTGTTTTCCTAAGTTTTCATAGATGGCAAGAAGGTCCAAAATAATGGGATCATTGGTATTGGGAAAAATTCTGATCAAGGAAATTGGGGTAGTTTTTCTTTTGGCCTTAACTGAGCTGTTATTTGCACTCCCTGAAACATACCTCTTTTACCTGTCAATGTGGAATCTTATTACACTAAAGATTTTAACCTAAATCACCCAGGAGACCCTTAAATGAAGGTTTCCCTCCAACATCTTGGAGGATAACTACAATTTTGTCATTACCAATAACACATTTAGCTGTTGTAGCAAGCCTTTCTTTTAGATAGATCTACCGTACATGTATTTTGGGCAAGAAATAAAGAAAACACTCATATGTAAAATTTTTGCTGATAACCTCATTGTTTCATTCTTTCTTTTTTTTAGGTTTTTTTGAGACAGGGTCTTGCTTTGTATTTCAGGCTGGCCCTGAGCTCAGCCTCAAACTCACATCACAGCAATCCTCCTGCCTCTGCCTCCTGAGTGCTGGGATTACAGGCGTGAGCCACCACGCCCAGCACTGTGGTATGTGGTACTAGTTGCTGCTGGGCGTGAGTCTCCACACCCAGTATGGTATGTCGTTACCGGGGATCGAACCTGGGTCCTTGCACTTGCAAGACAGGTGCTGGAACCACTGAGCTAAATCCCCGGCCCCCTTATTGTTTTTTGTACACAAATAATTGTAATTGGCTTAGTAGTCAGAAATATGATCTTTATTCTTCAGGCTTTATTGGAAAGCTATGGAAATTCCTGTCTTAGTTCATCAATATGCAACACTCCACATCCACAACTTAATGGAAGAAAGGTTTATTTTGTTCATAGTTTATAGTTTGTAGAGGTTTCAGTCCCTAATCAGGCAGCTCCCAGGCAGAATGGCAAGGAAGAAGGGAATAGGTGGAAAATGTTCACCTCATGTCACACAGAAAGCAGAGACTCAGAAAGGGAGCTGGGAAGGTAAATACTTGTACATCATGTCCACAGTGACCCATCTATTCTGATCATTTGCTATATCCTAACAGCAAGCCAGCCATAATACTTTCATATTTTACTTTCCAAAACTCTGCCTTATATTGCATTTAGGAAAGCATCTAGTTATAAACCGTAACATTCTGCCATTGGCCCCTGTAAGACTCATGTGAATCTCTTTATGCAAAATATATTTAGGCTATCCTTAAGAACTGCCAAAGTTTTAACAGTTCAGACATTACTGGAAAGTCCAAGTCTGAAGTCTCTGGGACTTCAGGTAAACTCTTAACTGTGAATACCAATGAAAGTCATCAAGTTAAGAATGTCTTATACAATGTCATAAACTAAAGTTTCTCATTCCAAAAAGAAAGAAGAGAAAGCAATCAGATAAGAGCAAAATTGAAACTCAGTGGAGAAAACATAAAATCTTGCATCTTCATGTCCAGCACATGAGCAAGTTGTAGAAAGATACAAACTCCAACAGGGTTGGCTGACTCTATTGTAACTATTGTAATTCCTGAGGTTATAGTTCATATGGCTTCTTATTTGGGATGGCTTCGCTCACTTCTGTGACTTTCCTAAGATGGTTCATATTTTTACTTTCTCCAGCTTTCTGGGCTCTGGACTGCATTTTCAACTTCATTCTTACCACTTTACATACTTTATTCTCAGAATCACATTGTCTGACCTCCCAGGCTTTCTTCTGAAATTGGGGTAAAAGCCTCCATCACCTTTTAATTCCTGCCTTTCGCATGCCTATAAAACCAGGACTATGTAGATGATATAAAGGCCTATCACTAGCTCAAATGGTAGCCAGGCACCTTGAGTCATGGATTGAGAGGACTTTTGGTGCCTGGGTAACTGAGCATAACTCAGCATAAACTTACTGCCAGAGGACCAATGCCCTAGGTGTCTCTTCTTGAGCAGAGTGTCCTGGTACTTTCTTCTTAAAGAAAGTCTTTTACTGAGCTGGGGATTTGGCTCAGTGGCTCTGGCACCTGTCTTGCAAGTGCAAGGGCCTGGGTTTGATCCCTGGTAAACCATATACAATACTGGGTGTGGAGACTCACCCCCAGCAGCAATCAGTACCACATACTACAGTGCCAGGTGTGGTGGCTCACACCTGTAATCTCAACACTTGGGAGGCAGGAAGATTGTTGTGATGTGAGTTTGAGGCTGAGCTCAGGGCAAGTCTGAAACACAAAGTGAGACCCTGTCTCAAAAAAAAAAAAAAAAAAAAGTCTTTTACTTTTGCTTCAATTCTGAGCCTGAAAATATGGAGTCTTTCTAGATCATATGATGCCTTCAAGTCATATTTTTTATTGTTCTATTGTAAAGTACTTGGCTTCTACTTAATCTTTTCTGCAATTAAGATCTTTCCCTTATTTTGTAGGATTTTTCTCTCTGGAAAAACTGAAAACTTTTAAAGTGAGCTTTCTTTTTTCTAGTTTTCAGTATAAACTTGGCCAGAAGTCCCAACAGTATCCATTTCACAGTTCCAACATTGGGCTGGCTTGAAATTTTCAATCTTGAATTAATTACTCTATCACTCTTAATTGTGGCCTCATGAAAATTCTCAAGACATTAGGAAAATGTAGAAAAATTTTCTTTTGGAGTACAACACACACACTGGAGTCTAATTGCCAATGAAGTTTTTGTTCTCAACTAAAGCAGGTCTTTTTCATCTGCCTTTTCATCAGGATTCTGTCTTCTGAGTTCTAACTATAGAGGTCTCATCTAATTTGGCCTATACTATTCTAGGACTATTTGTCCAGCTGGTCTCTCTAAACATTTCTAAACTCCCCACTGTGTACCAGTTCCAAAGGCTTCCTTACCACATACATGGTCAAGTAGTCATGGCAATGATCCTAATTTTAGTACCAAAATCTGTCTTGGTCACTTTCTTATCAGGGAAATCTGATACCTGACACCAAATTATAGGGAGAAAGACTTATTTTTGGTTCATTTTGTAGAGGTTTTAGCCCCCAGGTATTCCACTTCAAGGCAGAAGATATGCTGGAAGGACCCAGGCAGAGCAAAACTACTCTTCTTATGGCATCCAGGAAGCAGAGAGAGAAAAGGAGAAGCAGGAGGGAAGATATAACTTTCCAGATCACCTCCACAGAGAACTACCTCTTCCAGCCAAATCCAACCTTCTAATGCCACAATGGTTTATAATTCAGTCACCTTTTTGGGGTCCTGCCTGTCACTGCATGATGCTATAGGGGAAATCTAGATGCAAATCTTAGAGATATTCATGTACCTTTATGAAGAAAACAAAATATCTATACACCCTGACCAAGTTGGATTCATCCTAGGGATGCAAGGATGGTTGAACAAACGTAAATCAGTAAATGTTATACACTACATTAACAGACTCAAGGACAAAAACAATATGGTCATTGCAATTGATGCAGAAAAAGCATTTGACAAAATACAACACCCATTTATGTTCAAAACCCTACAGAATATTGGAATATGTGGTATCTATCTCAAACTAATAAAAGCCATCTACGAGAAATCATCCAGCATCATACTAAATGGTCAAAAATTGAAACCTTTCACACTAAGATCAGGAACAAGACAAGGATGCCCTCTCTCACCACTTCTGTTCAATATATTTCTTGAAATATTAGCCATAGCAATTAGGCAAGAGAAAGAAATAAAATGAATAAAGATAGGAAAAGAAGAAGTTAAATTGTCATTATTTGTTGATGACATGATACTCTATCTAGAGGATCCTAAAAACTCAATTAAAAAACTGCTGGACCTAATCATCAAATTTAGTCGTGTAGCTGGTTACAAGGTTAATGTTCAAAAATCAATAGCCTTTGTATACACAAACAATAGACCCACTGAGATAGAAATTGGGGAGTCAGTCCCTTTCAAATAGCACCCCCCCAAAAAAAATATCTAGGAATCAATCTAACAAAAGAGGTGAAAGACCTCTACTCTGAAAACTATAGTACTCTGAAGAAAGAGATAGAAGATGATATCAAAAAATGGAAAGACATACCTTGCTCCTGGGTAGGAAGAACCAATATTGTCAAAATGGCTATACTCCCAAAACTATTATACACATTCAACACAACCCCAATTGAAATCCCAACAGCATATTTCACAGATATAGAGAAAAAAAATCCAAACTTTCATCTGGAACCACAAAAGACCTAGAATACCAAAAGCAATTCTAAGCAACAGGGACATGGTGGGGGGTATTATAACTCGGAACCTGAAACTATACTATAAAGCCACTGTGATAAAAACTGCATGGTACTGGCAAAGTAGCAGTCCTGAGGATCAATGGAGTAGACTAGAAGATCCAGACATGACTCCAGATCCACTGAGCCACCTCATCTTTGACAAAGGAGCCAAAAATCCTCAATGGAGGAAAGAAAAAATGGTGCTTGAAAAACTGGGCATTAACTTGCCAAAGACTAAAGCTAGAACTATCTCTTTCAGCATGTACCAAGCTAAAATCAAAGTGAATAAGAGACCTAAATATTAAAACATACACTCTAAACCTGTTGCAAAACAGGTCTTGAAGAAAACCTCCATAGCACAGAAATTGGTGGAAGAAATCAGCAAATGGCACCTCATTCTTTTAAAAAGCTTCTGTACAGCAAGGGAAACCACCAACAGAGCAAAAAAGTAACCAACAATATGGGAAAAAATCTTTACCAGCTATTCCTCAGATAAAGGGTTACTATCTGGAATATATAAGAGTTTAAAAATATCAGCCCACCCAAATTTAAAGACCCAATTCAAAAATGGGCATCTGAAATGAACAGATACTTTCCAGAGGAAGAAATAAAAGC
Organism: Petromus typicus; assembly: GCA_004026965.1. Classification (NCBI taxonomy): domain Eukaryota; kingdom Metazoa; phylum Chordata; class Mammalia; order Rodentia; family Petromuridae; genus Petromus; species Petromus typicus. Next base: position 12,871 of record PVIR01034471.1, read on the forward strand.
AGCTAAGAAGTATATGAAGAAATGCTCAACATCATTAGTCATTCAAGAGATGCAGATGAAAACAATACTGAGATTTCATCTCACTCCACAAAGAATGGCTGCCATTTCAGAATTAGCCAGCAACAAATGTTGGCGAGGCTGCGGAGAAGAAGGAACCCTTCTCCACTATTGGTGGGAATGTAGACTCATATAACCCCTGTGGAGATCAGTCTGTAAATTCCTCAAAAATGTAGGATTGGAGGTCTCATTTGACCCAGCCATCACTCTGCTAGGTATATACGCAAAAGAATTAAAAGATCCATAACATCATGACATATGTGCACCCATGTTTATAGCAGCTCAGTTTGTGATTGCTAAGTCTTGGAAACAACCCAAATGTCCATCAACTGGAGACTGGATAAAAAAGCTGTGGTTCTTCTACAGAATGGAGTATTACTCTGCCATAAAAAATGATGTTTGAATTATTTATACTTAAATGGACATACCTTGAGGACATCCTCATAAGTGAAATAAATAGGTCACAGATGTGTAAATATCGCATCTTTTCCCTTGTCTGAGAAAATAAAGATGTAAATAAGTCCTAGAATTGTATGTTATATATTGTGAAATAGAAAATACTCAAGGTGTAATAGGGTGAAAGGGGAAAATAATGAGATTATAACCAAAAAGAAAGGAAACAAGTTTTATTTATATGGGGGGGGGTGGTAGGGTGTGTATGGCTATGGGAAAAAAATGAGAATTAAATTGTGTCATATACTGGTACAAATTTCCATTGTGGAGTGCAATCATGATATGTATATGTAAAGCACCAATTAAGATTTCAATAAAAATATATCACTTCAGAATTAGTTTGAAAATTTTCCAGCTTGGTATGGTATGATTAATAATATAGTGCATTTTGTATAAGCATGGAAAGAACCATTTAGCTTTGTATTTAATGAAATAAAACTTTGTTCATTGATAATTTTCAACAGATAATCTTGACACCTACTAGATCTCAGTGAAGTTGATTTTGCCTGAAGAGTCCTGTTAATATCAATAAATATAATAATTTTGATGTTATTTTATCACAAATAAAATAAAATTTACTAGAAATAGGCCTACCTTTATTCAATAGTTTAAATTTTATATAGTGTTACAGAATGTGTTTCGCAGTTCAATACTGGCAGACTATGAGATCATACTTCCAAACATTTTTACAAACTTCTATTCAGACCTATTTCCATATTTCTCAGAGGTCTCTAAGTATTTCTATAGTGGGTTAAATTAGATATCTAGACTTCAAGTAGCAAAGAATACATGAGCTGATAAACTTAGGTAAGTAATGCTTGATAAGTGATGAAAATATGCAAATATAGTATCGAAGTCACTAGAGGAGGCCTTAGAGTATACAAGAGGGCTTTTCAGAGGAAGGAACATTCCATATATGGCATGAAGAATAAGTTAAAGGAGGCAAGTGAAGACGATGGAGTAGCACTGAGTTTCAGAGGAAGGATTTACAGTGAGTATACTCCCACCATGAAAGCAGAACTGGTGTGTTCGAGTGGAGTGAGTGACACATATATGCAGTGCTGTAAAACAAAACTGGCACAAGCAAGGAAGAGTTGTTTTGTAGTTCTGATGAATATTTACTTCTGCCCCCCAAAACCAGCCAAGATGACATAACCTACAGAGGAATAGGGTTTAATAATGATGTTCTCATTTAAGAAAAACCTTGCTTTTTCATTTAATAAGTACTTACTGAATTTATCCTATATCTTTGGTATTTACTTAGCTTGGGAAGAATAGCAAAGAGAGTTCTATGTTAACTCACAAATCCTCCAGTGCTTTGAACTACAAAGAGGAATCTGGATTTCCAGATAGAAGAGAGGAAACATTGCATAGGAAGCTTTTCCTGTGAAATGATGCCATCATTTATTTTGTAGGTATGAATTTTGTAGGTATGAACTATTTTTATAATGGGGTCATAAAGTTGTTATCTATAAACTTAAGCCACCTACTTCTGACCAAAAGCATGCTTTTATAGTGTGAGAAAAGCCAAGCCAACCCAAGCGACTTAAAGATAAGTCTTGTTGTGTGGCTCTAATTAACGATGCCATCTGCTTAATGGAGTAAGCCAGAAATGGACATCCATAATATCAAGTCTACAGTTTGTGTCCTCTTGACTTCTGTGAAGATAATCAAGTATGGCAAAAATCATGAGTGCTTTCTGCACAAGTTCTCTGGCTACCAGAAGTTCATAAAGAGAAATTCAGCTAATTGTGCCACTGTTCCCTTCAAAGCATGAAGTCTTGGGCCAGGGATATGGCTCAGTGGTTCTGGCACCTGTCTTGCAAGCACAAGGACCCGGGTTCATTCCCTCATAACCACATAACAATACTGGGTGTGGAGACTCACCCCAGCGGCAACCAATACCACATACCAGTGCCTGGCGTGGTGGCTCATGCCTGTAATCCCAGCACTCGGGAGGCAGAGGCAGGAGGATTGCTGTTATGTGAGTTTGAGGCTGAGCTCAGGGCCAGCCTGAACCACAAAGCGAGACCCTGTCTCAAAAAAAACCTTAAAAAAAAAAAAAGCATGAAGTCTTCATTTTTAACTTTATTTTCTTGTTTTACAGACACTGTAGGTTAAAATCTTTTTTAAAAATTGAAATACTTATTGGTACATTACATATACACATCATGATTACATTCAACAATGAGAATTTGTACCAGTATATGACACAACTTAATTCTCATTTTTTCCCATAGCCCTACACACCCTACCATCCCTATATACATAAACTTTGTTTCCTTTCTTTTTTATAATAATCTCATTATTTTTCCCCTTTCACCCTATTTCACTTTGAGTATTTTCTAATTCACAATATATAATGTACAATTCTAGAACTCATTTAGATGTTTATTTTCTCAGACCAGGGAAAAGATGTGATATTTACACATCTGTGACCTATTTATTTCACTTATGAGGATGTTCTCAAGATACACCCATTTAAGTATAAATAATTCAAATTCATAATTTTTTATTGCATTTTACTCCATTGTGTAGAAGAACCACAACTTTTTTATCCAGTCTCCAGTTGATGGACATTTGGGTTGTTTCCAAGACTTAGCAATCACAAACTGAGCTGCTATAAACATGAGTGCACATATGTCACTGTGATAGGAGTCTTTTCATTTGCATATATACCTAGCAGAGCGATGGCTGGGTCAAATGAGACCTCCAATCCTAGATTTTTGAGGAGTTTCCAGACTGCTCTCCACAGGCGTTGTATGAGTTCACATTTCCACCAACAGTGGAGAAGGGTTCCTTCTTCTCTGCAGCCTTGCCAACATTTGTTGCTTGCTAATTCTGAAATGGCAACCATTCTTTGTGGAGTGAGAAATCTCAGAATTTTTTCATCTGCATCTCTCAAATGATTAGTGATGTTGAACATTTTTTCATATGCTTCTTAGCTGCTTTTATTTCTTCCTCTGGAAAGTATCTGTTCATTTCCGATGCCCACTTTTGAATTGGGTCTTTAAACTTAGTTGGATTGATTTTTTGAGCTCTTTCTATATTCTAGATAATAATCCTTTGAGAGGTGGCTGGTAAAGATTCTTTCCCATGTTATTAGTTGCATTTTCTCTTTGCTGGTGGTTTCTTTTGCTGTGTGGAAACCTCTCAATAGGATGAGATCCCATTTATCAATTTCTTCTACCAGTTCTTGTGCTATGGGGGATTTGTTCATGAAATCTTTCCCCAAAACAACTTCTTCAAGCATTTTACCTAACCTGTTTTATAGCAGGTAGTGTGTCTGTTTTAATATTTAAGTCCCTAATCCACTTTGATTCTATTTTACTACATGGTGAAAGATCTAAGTCTAGCTTTAGACTTTGGTAGGTTAAAGTCCAATTTTTCCAGCACCATTTGTTAAAGAGGCTATTCTTCCTCCACTGAGGGTATTTGGCTCCTTTGTCAAAAATGAGATAGCTTAGTGTGTCTGGAGTTGTTTCTGGATCTTCTAATCTACTCCACTGGTCCTTGGGTCTGTTGCTTTGCCAATACCATGCAGTTTTTTTTTTTTTCCATCACAGTGGCTTTGTAGTACAGTTTCTAGTTGGGGATCATACTCTCCCCCACCATGTCCCTGTTGCTTAGAATTGTTTTGCTATTCTAGGTCTTTTGTGATTCCAGATGAATTTCTGAATTATTTTCTCTAGATCTGTGAAATATGCCTTTGATTCTAGATGAATTTCTGAATTATTTTCTCTGGTCTGTGAAATAT
>PVIR01034472.1:0-17152 GCA_004026965.1 Petromus typicus
GGGCGTGGTGGCTCACGCCTGTAATCCCAGCACTCGGGAGGCAGAGGCAGGAGGATTGCTGTGATGTGAGTTGGAGGCTGAGCTCAGGGCCAGCCTGAACCACAAAGCGAGACCCTGTCTCAAAAAACCTAAAAAAAAAAAAAAAAAAAAAAGATTATGGGGATTGGTGTGGAAGCTTATACTGTCAGACAGCACATTGAGAAAAGTCATCACCGTGAACAATGGCTGTGTGACCTTGGGCAAGTTACTTGACTTCTCTGAGCCTCTCTCTGTGCCAGGAAGAGGGAAGGTAGGAGCAGGCAAATTGCCCCGTGGCCTCCAACATCCCCTCGAGTCCATCTTCTTTCATATCGGCCTTGCTTCCCGAATGGAGAGTAGAAAACACGATGTGTCAGGGGCTGAAGTGTTGGCCCGACCTCCCCAGTTTTATTAATGAAGGAATAAAGGACCAGAGACAGAAAAGCTTGCTCAAGGTCACCCACGGAGGGGCAGATATGAAAAAATATACATATCCCTATGTAGAAGGACAATAGAAGAGAGAGAGATTCAGTAAAAATGATCACAAGAATAGTTCTGGAACAGTGACGTGACTACTAAAGTTAAATACAAAACAGGTCAATGTTCATAGGGTGCTGAAAACATAAAGTTGGAGTTAGTGTACCCGATTGAAACAAATCATTTGCATAGCTATTAGACAAAATGAATTTGCAACTTATCAGTTTTCTACAGTATCACAGCTATCTTGACAGGCTGGGCCCTAATCAATAGTAAATAATAAGTCCAGCAAGTGATATCCCCTCCCCCCCAGTGTCAAATGACCCTTAAGAGGGCTCATTAGACGCTGCACGAACTCGACTTTGAAAGGACGCCGGTTATCTATTTACCTTATTTCCAAGTGTTGGATGATTTTACTTATCAGGCAGTTGCAAGAGTATAAACACTCCCCAGGAAGGAGACGCATCGATAGCGATGCACATATCATTAATGGGGAGAGTAAGTGGGTCAGCGACGCCCGTGAATGTCACAGGGACGCTGCAGCTCTGGTGGGGGATGGGCGCGCTCTCCCCTTTCTCCCCAGCACAGACTCCTAGAGGGCACACCGGGGGCATCAGGATGAGAGGAGCCCCTGACAGCCATTTCACTGAGTTGCCATTCATGAAGTCTAGTCTGAGCAGGGGCTTGGGGGTCTAAGGAGCAGCCAAAATGTTATTATTTTGAAATATGATTTTGAAATAAAGACTGGTTTCCAAAATCAGCATAGTAGGCAGACGTTGCTCATAGAGGCATGTTACCACAGCAGGCATGGCTCAGTGGCAGGTGCCAGCCCAGCGTGGCTCAGGCCCTGGGTTCCATCCCAGGTATCAAAGGAAACACCATAGGGAAGAAAGTCTTAGGACACTGCCATGCTGGAGACACATTGCCACTCTGCAGAATCCGATGCCTCACTTTAGACTGTGGCCTTAGAACACAGGTCTTGTCCATTTGGGAATCAACTGCTAATGTTAGTTGGCTCCTCCCCAGCGCACTCACAGAAGAGTCCACTCTGTAGGAGCCATTTCGACCAACAGGAGGAGCTGAGGCCAATGTGGGGAGCACGGATCTCTCCCTGGTCCTCTGAGGGCCTAGGCTGAGGGGTTCAGCCCTACCCTTCTTTTAATTATTATTTCTAGCTCTTTTAATCTTTTTTTATTTTTGAGACAGGGTCTCACTTTGTAGTTCAGGCTGGACCTGAGCTCAGCCTCAAACTCACAGCAATCCCCCTGCCTCTGCCTCCTGAGTGCTGGGGTTACAAATATGAGCCACGAAGTCCAGCACTGTGGTTTGCGGTTCTGATTGCTGGTGGGCGTGAGTCTCCATGCCCAGTATTGTTGTATGTGGTTATGGGGGATCGAACCTGGGCCCTTGTGCTTGCAAGACAGGCAGAGGAACCACGGAGCTAAATTCCTGGGCCAGCTCTTTGAATCTTATTAAGTGGAGTGCTGGTAGTCGACAGTGGATACAAAGGGACCCCGAGTTCTTAGAGTTCTTATTTAGGTCATAAAAGTGACAGGCCAGAGGGATATACCTCAGCGGTGTGGTACCTGCTCAGTGTGTTCAAGGCCCTGCGTTCCACTCCCCAGAGCACACATAGACAGGGAAATGGGGGTGTAATCTGTCCACAATAACCCCACAGACCTCCAGGCCCTGCTGCACAGATGCATCGCGCCCCCCACCCCTGCATCTGTGTCTCTCAAGTGGCCCAGCCCCTCCTCAGCAGGGCCCCCCCACACCCCTGGTCACTCCGTTTTCACCACTCCGGCTTCCATGGTGCTTTTCTGGGCCACGTCTATAGGGACTCAGGAGGTGGCTCCCCTTGGCATGCTTGTGACGCTGCCCTGTACTTGCGTGTGTTGCTTTGGTGTGTATTGTGAGCGGCATTCCTGGGTGTGAAGATCACACTCGTTTGTCTGGCCGCCCTGGTGGAGAGCTGCTGAGAGCTCTTTTGTAGGCTTCCTCTGCCTGCCTGGCCAGTGGGTGTGTGTGCGTGGAAGATGGCAGGGGACCTGCTCCAGGCCCTCCCTGGAGGGCAGCGCAGCCGTTTCCTCCCCCCTGTGCCAGGCAGAGGCCCAGTGTGGTGACCATTGTGAAGTTTAGGAATGAAAGTATAAAAAAACAAAGCAAAAGCAATTTCTTTAGGGGAAGAAAAATGAGAAGTAGAGCCCTGTTCACCCTGTCCTTTGTTTGGGCTGAAGGGTGACGTCCTGGACGCCCAGCAGGAAGGAGCTGCTCAGGGAGAAGTCCTCAACATGAGGGTCTAGCTGGAAGCCACCAGAGGCGCCGCAGTAAGGTGCGAAGGGATGAAGAGGACAGGAAGAGTCTAGAGGACAAAGAGCAGGGGTAGGCACCAGCAGGGTGGAGAGCTCTTCCACCTCTGGAGGGCTGGCCCTGGGTCCCCAGAGCTGGCAAAGTCCTACAGCCTGAGAACGGGCACACAGAGGGCTGGGCTCATGCCAGCTCCAGAGTAACAGGAGCGTGGCGGAGGGAGCCCGCGTGCAGAGGCGGCCTCACCACAGCTCCCAGAACCCAGTGCAGCCCGTTCTCCCTGTGGGGTGGACAGTGGCCCCTGGGACGAGTCTGAAGTGGAATCTGCACCCTGATCCTTCCACTCAACCTCAGCAGTCCTCCCCGGTGAGCCTCCTCTGCGCCGGGCCTAGTCAGAGGCAGGAGCTGGCCCTCTGAGGAGCCCTTTCCCCGAGCTGAGTGAGGTGAGCGACTCCCACGAGGCCACAGAGGCACTGAGCGTCCTGTTCTTCCCTCCATCAGCTGCCTTCTATGGGGTTTCCCAGGCAGCCCAGGAGGGGCAAGGAGGGCAGAAAAGCATAGAACAGGATCTAGGGTCATTTTTACAGGAGAGAAACTGAGGCTCAGAGATGAGAAGTGGTTTGCTTATGAGTCCAAGGCTGGAGGAAGGGAACTCAGGTGCTACTCCCAAATCTTCAAAGCATCCTGAGGAAAATCGCCGCTTGGGCCTCAGTTTTCCCATCTGTAGTGGGGGAAGGTGGGACCAAAGCAGTGGCTCTGGGAGATTTGGCCAGGAGTGACCCTGCTGAGCTGCACCCACCTGTTGTGTGGGTGGGGGAGGGGTCTGCACTTTCTCCCATGTCCCGGGGAATCTGAAGCAGGTGCCCCACCCCTTCTGAGGTTCTGTTAGTAGTTTAAGCCTCTCCCACCTTGGCTGACCTTTCTGGACCTTGGGACATGATCTTTCAACATTTAACCTGCAGAAAAAAAAGCACTGGAGGTTTAAGCCATGGCCTTGACGGAGGGCAACAAGATGAGTTTGTGGAGTGGGGGTGGGAGGGAGGGAAATTCACACGTCTGCCCAGGGGCTGAGGCCATTTCCAACCCTGGAAGTCAGAGGTATTTCTTACCTCTAAGTAGAAGTGTGTGTTTGACATGGTTCCTACTTGGCTCATAGATTTCCTCACCAGGGGCCTGGCAGGGCCATCTTACCACTGCCAGCCTCAATGTACTGCTGGAGAGACTGAGGCTCCGAGAGGTCAATGAGTTACCTGTGTAGAAGCAGAGCTGGTCCAGTCTCTGGCATCTGGGCCCAGGACTCTTCCTGGCAGCCTTGCCTTGCATTGTCCCCAAAGGTGCCCTGTCCAGCCATTTCCCAGGGCCCTGGTCCTGGTCCCCTTTCCACTGGGACGCTCTTGTCCCCCTCTCTGTCCTGCCCAGCCTGCTGTGAGTCTTTGTCCAACAACTCCCAGTCCCAGGCTAACCAACCTGCTTCCTCACCCAGGGGGTGACCAGGGCCACGGGCCGCTGCAGGGCAGAGCAGGAGGGGACGGTGGGCCTTGCACTGCATGAACTGACTTTCACTTCTCCACCCTAGGAGCTGCTCTGGAATTGGGGCTAATGACAGCTGCTTCTGCCCTCCCGCTCCCTCTTCCCGGCCCTCTGCTGATTACAAATAAACACCCGGTCTATGCGGGGAGAGTAATTAACTCTCCAATGTGGGGAGAACTAATCAGCCCGGAGTTTGCTGCAGGTGGGAAAAGCGAAGGCTTTTCCTAAGTAGTATGCAAATGAGCATGTAGTATGCAAATGAGCCTAGCACAGCTCCCGGGAAGGGCTGTCAGAGCCAGAAGCACTGGCAGTGGTAGAGGGACCAGCTCTGGGATGGGCTGGCTTTGAGAGTGGGGGGGCTGGTCCTACAGATCTGGAGGTGCTGAAGGGTCAGAATAGGAGTAGAGATGAGGATCCCCTTTGGGCTGAGGCCTTCATATGGAGTGCTGAGGGAGGGAAGAGGGAGAAACGGGCCTGGAATGTGAATGACACTGACCTCTCTGACCTTGGGTGGCCCCTTCACCTTCCTGAGTCTCGGTTTCCCCACTGTAACAAGGGGATAGCGATGCAACTTTCACACTTGCAGTGAGGGCTGGATAGTAACATGATCTGGCACTTAGTAGGTACTCCTTAAATTAAGTGCCATCTCTTCCTAGGAAGCATCCAGATGTGCCCATGTGCCCCATGGGGGCCATGACTGCCACAGGGATGCAGCCAGTCCTGCTCTGCTGGTCTGAAAGGCTCCAGCCACGGCCCGGCCCGAGATCCACCAAACCCCCTCCTTGGCCTGGAGTTCTGGCCCTGGACTACGATAAGGAAAGTGTGGCTCCAGGGCACACAATTTAAGGAGGCACTGACTCTGGTGCTAGCCCAAGGGCAGCATCACCCCGACAAGGAGCGTGTGCCTCCTTAACAGCTGGCACCCTCTCTGGGCACTGCAAAAGGAGTGAGTGCTGTCAGATGCCCAGGATTTAGGAGGCCTGTGTCCTTGGACACCCCATCCTGCCTGTTGGGATCCACCCTTGCAGAAGCACCTCTACCCTTGTAGAAGCTGGGCAGTGCCTTGTCTCTCATCCCCCCAGAGACAGCCTGCAGGGAAGGGGGTATGAACAACCACCTGTGGTCCTGAAAATGTATCATATCTTGGCTGGGTTATCAGTTACACATTTGTCAGAATTCACAGCACATTTAAATTCTGTGCATTTTCACTCTTTATAAATATTACCTCTATAAAATATAAATACAGGTAAGATAAAGTGCAGGGATCTTCAGGGGGAGGCTGTACGCTATTTGGGAGATGAAGTCAAAGCTGTCACCATGACGGGGAGCTCACTGCTCTAGGAGTGGGGCCGGGACTCATGTGGCAGCAGAACGGGGTGCAAACCCAGATTGTACGCCAGAGTCTGAGGCCTTGGCCTCCACTCCGCAGACTCTCCCAGGATTGGCCACGAGAGAGAAAACAAATGTGAAAGGTGGGGTGTGTTCTGCCTGCAGTCTACAGACATCCCAAGCTGCTGTGCCCCTGGAGAGCCGGGTCCATGTGGTCCTCACCCCGACCCATGCCCACCCACGACCAGTGCCGGACAGTGGCACATGGGCAGCAGCGACTCTGCTGGTGCAAACACGCTGCAGGCTCTCCACGTGCTGCCGCGGCCCCGCACTCCGTGTTCCCACCAGGACCACTGTGTCTGTGTGGCCTGGCTCGCCTGCTGTCTGGTGGACAGCACAGGACCAATACAGGGCGAGATGAAGTCGGGATGAACAGTACATTGACACCATTGTTCTCACGGTCTTAGTTACTCTTCTGCTCCGCCAACTCATTCTCCTCCCTTCCAGACCTGTCATTGTCACGGGCAGGCAACATGCACATAACAGTCTGGGATGGCATCCCCAGCCAGGCCGGGGGAGCTGTCCAGGGTCCTGACCACAGCTCACGCTCTCCAGCCCTGCCCAGACATTTGTCAGCTCTGCGCCCATTCTGCCTGGTCCTGGAACTTTGAAATGAGAGACACTCGGGCCCATCCCCGGAGAGCTCGCCCTCTGTTTGGAGAGGAAGACACAGAAATAACTCCTGGGTAGGCAGGTGACTTTCTCCGGGTTCTCCACTCCCAGCAGGAGGCAGAGCCAGTCTGGGCCTACAGGAAGATGTTTTGGAAGAGAAAGAGTGAGCCAGGGATCCCAGCTCTCTCTGCAGCTCGTGTGATAGCCTTGGTTGGCACGTGTTCTTTCTCAATCTACATATTCTTGCACGGTAGGTATGTCACCTCCAGACTGCAGGTAAAACAACAGGAGCTCCAAAAGTGAGAGCACTTTTCCCAGACCGTGCACTGAACGACAAGAGACTTGCAACTAGGGCTTTAGCAAGACTATTCTGCTGTTTGGACTGGAGCAAATAGCTTCACTTTTCTGAGCCTCAGTTTTCATATCTGTAAAATGGGAATGATAGTATTCACAGATGCTAAAAAAGGACAGGCAGTACAAACCCCAGCAGGCTTCCCTGAGGTTGGAGACTGATGGTCTCCCAGAGCCTCAGCAGCTGGGCATGATATGCCCAGGCCTCCCTCGAAGCCCTCAGATTCCTTGTGGCATTTCTCTTTCAGGTCAGGTCTCCCAGAGGACCTGGTTCTGACGGCAGGGAAGCTCTCTCTCTCCCCCAGCCCTAGTCCCCAGAGCCCAGGTGTGTGCCTGATAGTGTGACTTCCTGGGCTGTCCCCCTCTGGAAGGGCTAAGTAGGGGTGCCACTCGACAGCATCCCCCTTTAGATCTCAGCAGGAGGGGTGACCAGGTTATTTTGGTGATAAAAGTTTAATAAATTGAAAGGCACGGTTTCCATTCTGTGGGTAATTAGCTGCCGCTGCCACGCTCCCTCCTAATTGTCTCTCTCGCTCCAGACGGGCGGAGATCAATAGGAAGCGGCCGCTGTGCGGTGAAAGTCACAATTAATTAATTGTCGGCCATGTGTGTGTCTCCATGTTTGTCACATCAAAGGGCCGGAGCGGCAGCTGCCCAAGTCTTAGCAATGCAGCGCGGCCAGCCTGGCCAGCCCCAGACACACATGACCGCAGCCTGCGGGGCTCTCTGCTCCTGGTGGCAGAGGAGGCTCCATAGAAGGGGTCTCCAGAGGCCTGGGCTCACAGGCCGCCTCTGACAGCCAGCAGCAGCCTGCCGCCGCACCGTGCAGACCTCACTGTAGCTCTGTACGTGCTTTGGACTCCATGCAGCCCATCCACCCCTTATCCTGTCTAACTGGGGATGGGGGGGTGCTCAGGGAGAGGGGGGTCCTGGGGTGCTGAGAGTGCTCAACACTGTAAGATGAGTGTTGGTCTCACAAGCTTGTGTCTGTGTAAGAGTGCTATTTCGGTGCACTTTTATAATCTGTCCAGACAGAGACACATATGTCACCCCTGTCCACTGGTCAGTACTCGCCGGGCATTGGATGGTGAGGATGGAACCCAGGGATCGTGCAGATGTCTGTCACCCCATTCCTCTCTGTCAGTGTCTTATAGGAGGGGAATAGGCCCAGAGGGCGGTCAGAGCCCAGCAGAGGAGCACAGCGCAGGGCGGGCTGTGTGTGCCAGGTGAGCGAGCTGGAGCTTCCACACCTCCCCCTCTATGCCATCCTTTCTAGAGGGTGTCCTGGTGCCTTTCTGGGCACAGCTTTTCCTTCTGTTTAGGAGAGAGGGGCACCTGACCCTGTCCTGCACACTGTCCTACACACGAGCAGCCTGGCAGGCCAGCGGGGTCTCCATGTGCCTCCATCGCAGTGGGCAGAGCCATGCCGGGTCCTGGTACCTGAGCCAGGTCTCCCCATCCTTCAGGTAGACTCTGGTCAGGCCTGTCTGTCCCTGACCTGGGCTGGTGTTGCTCGTGGTCCCCTAACCCTCCTCCATTAAGCTCACAGGGGCCAGGCCCCCTGGCTGGGGAGGCGCCGCCCACCCTGTCTGCTGCTGCTCAGAGAGCCCAGCGTGGGTCCAGCCTCCTACTCGAGCTTCCTCCCGGCTGACCCTCGGGGGAGGCCACCTCCATGCTCCTGCCGCCATCTCCGCCTGTCACTGTGCCTTTGAAGTGCTGCCTGATTTTCCAGTCTGTCTGAAGTCTCTCTGCTGTTTATGCAGCAGCTGGTCCAGCAAGTCCCCCCGGTGGGCCTTTCCGTGACGATGCCAGCCACTGGGGACTCGGGGAGACAGCCACAGGGTCTCAGGCAGGGAGGGGCAGTGGGGGGAAGCTGAGATCCCGTTCTGTCTTCAGGGTCTTCTAGACCGAGCTTGCTTACTTTGTTGTCTAAAAAGACCAGAAAGGGTTTTCTAAGTACCCTGATGTATTATTTCACTTCAAAGAGAAAAGAAGAAAGAAAGAAAAGCAAAAACAGAGGCCAGAGGTAGGGCTCTCCAAATTCGAGGGGGTGTTTTTGCTCTGTGGCAGCACCTGGTGGGACATGCTGGGTTGGAAATCCTTTGCACGTGGGGGTGCTGGGCCTTGTGACCGGGGGTGAGGAGGGTCCACGCTGCGGGCTGCTCACAGATGGAGCCATTTACCCCAGCAGGACGCCTTCCAAGGAGGGCAGTTTTCTCAGGCCCTGAAAATCAGAGCAGGGACATGAGGCCTCTGGCTTCAGCCAAGCACGACAGACACAGAGCGCTATCTCCAGAGTGAGGGATCAGAGAGGCTGAGTAATTCACCCAGTGAGACACGGGGGAAGGCCACGGAGACGGCGGGAGGAGGTCTGTGTCCCTCACTGCCCAGAGCTCAGCCTCATCGAGCCACAAGGGGCTCATCGCTAAGTGACCTGAGTTTTCAACTGAGAGAGAGGACGAAAAGGCGACAGCGCCGGCGTCAGCCAGAACCAGGTCCTGCACCTGCTGCTCTGTTCTTGCGACTGTGGCCAGTTGGTTTCAACTCTTCAAGCCTCAGTTTCCCTAACTGTGCTGTGGGGCTATTTCTCCTTCTTCACTCGAGCACAGTGTGAAGACCAAAGGTGGGATGACTCTGAAGGGCCCAGCGTGGTGCTAGGCATGCCAAGCCCTGCGAGTACACTGGCATTGACTCTCTTGAGCCTTCGGCCTGGGGCTGAGGTCCGTCTGCTGGCCCCATCCATGTCTTGGAGGCCAAGGGCACAGGGATGATCTCCCCAGCCTGGCTGTCACACTGTGGCTCACGCCACACCCCTCCCCCAGGCAGCCCCTGCTGGGCTCAGCACCAAGTGTCAACCTCGAGTCACGGCCACTGAGGCCACTGCTGACACTGGCAGGCCCCTGAGGGTGGGGCAGGCAGGGGGTGGGCCAGGGCCGGGCCTGCCCCTCCTTGGTCTCCTGCCGTTCTCCACAGCAGTCAGAGGTGACCCCGCTCGTTGTGGGGGTCACTCCCTGGCCCGGGAAGCTGTCAGCCTCAGGCTCCTCTTGAAGGCTCAGGTGAGTGAGCCTCTGGGCGGCTCTGCCTCAGAGGGCTGGGTGCCTGGTGGGGCTCAGATGCAGCACAAACTGGGTTCAAATCCTGGCTCTGACCTCATCACTTGCTGAGTGACTTGAAGGAGTTAAATTAACACTTAGATGACAGTAAGAGGGGACAGGGTGTAAATGGGGATGAGGGCGGATGCCACCCCAAGCCATCAGCCCTTGGGGAGGCTGGGACAGCGTCCAAGGGGAGGTGGTCTGTGTTTTCCCTCCTGGGCCTGGGACTCTGCCATCCACTTACCCAGTAAGGTGGGCACACGTGCGCTCCCGTTACAGCCCATGCTGTGTTCTGGGAAGACAGGTGTGGAAGGAGGACAAAGACCCTCACAGGGCTGATGTGATCGTAGGCAAGTAAGAGATGAGAGGCCCGGAGGGTACACAGACTGGGCAGGGCAGCAGCAGGGTACACAGAGAAGACCTGCCTTCCACTTCTGTCTCAACCACTGACTTGCTGTGTGATATTGGGCCACACACCTCCTCTCTCTGGGCTCTAGTGCCCACATTTCTGAAATGAGATGATTATCCAGCAAATCCCAAAGCTACAAACCTGGAGATGCCTCTGGGCCTTTTTGACAACTGGTTTATTTCAGAGTCACTTTCAGGGTGGGATTCTTTTTTACAGCTGGAGACCTGCAGCATTCGTTGTCAATTAGTTGGTCAGTCAACAAACACTTGTCTAGCATTTACCATGTGGCAACCCCTCACTTGAGATGGCACTAAAGATGTATCAATTTTTTTTTTTTTTGAGACAGGGTCTCACTTTGTAGTTCAGGCTGGCCCTGAGCTCAGCCTTGAGCTCAGCAATACTGCTTCCGCCTCCCAGCTTCTGGGATTATATATGTGAGCCCCCATTCCTGGCACTGTGGTATGTGGTGCTGATTGCTGGTGGGTGTAAGTCTACATGCCCAGCATTGTTGTATGTGGTTAGTGGGGATTGAACCTGGGTCCTTGCGCTTGCCAGACAGGCACCGGAACCACTGAGCTAAATCCCTGGCCCCGATGTATCAGTTCTTTAACAAATTATTAAGTACCTCCATAGTTCCAGGCTCTGTGCCTAGATCTGGGGACAAGGGGATTAACTAATTTTTCAATTTATAAAAGTACCCCCTACATACCCTTACTGTCTGTCACAAATATGGGGGTCTTACCCTGTGCCAATCTCTGGAGGGCACAAGGAAAAAGCCACATAGGCTCCCCGGGCACCAGTTCCCAGCCAGGCTGCACGCACAGAAGGCGGCTGGTATTTTGTATGCGGCCGTGGAGCCCAGCGTCTCCCTGTGGCTAATGAATCACCAGGCTTCATAAGAGACACCGAATGGACCCCCTTGTCCATGAATTTGCTAATTGAGTTCCTCGAACTCAGACATTAACCTGCATTACCATAAATACTGCAGAGAACAGCCGTCCTCAATTGCCGTTCAGTGGTAATGGAGAAAATCAGCCAAGGAATAAAACTGAAATGGAATCATAAAACCTTATTTTCGCTGTTAATTTGTACTGAGTCTTCCCCAAATTCCTTTAGCTGAATCTTTCTGTAATACTCCAAGGCTAAAAAGAGGGACAGGGCTGGCAGAGGGGAGAGGCCGTGCGTGAAGGCTGAGCGCACAGGCTCAGGGCGGTGGGCCCAGCTTGCTCTGCCCAGCCAGGGCGGCCAGGCCCGGTCACACTCCCAAGGGGTGGCTTTTGATGATGACTAAAGCCATGTCCCAGAGAAGTGGGTGGAGGCCCGAGGGTATTGAGGGCCAGAGAGTGTGCAGAGATCGATGGGCAAGAGGCGGCTAGACAGGCAGACAGGTGGGAAGCAGAGGGACTGACTGACAGCCAGGTGACAGCCAGGCTCACCAAAAGGGGGATGTCGGCTAACAGGCAAGACAGAAGGACAGGGATCTGTCCTGCAGGAGGCCCTGACCCCAGCAGCATCGCAGCAGACAGACGACCACGGTGACAGTCCAAGAAGGAGATCGGGAGAGACAGGCAGACAGTCTGTCCACTGAGTGGACAGATGCGTGCCTGATTGGCAGGCAGCAGGGAGTGGAGACCGGCGCTGGGCGCAGAGGGTGGGCTGCTTAGCCCCCGGATATACTCAGCGGGGGAGGGGCCAGGCTGCTGCCTCACATCGCGTGTCAAGCCCTTCGTGTGAGGGAGGCTGGCGTGCGGGGTGCTCCCCTGGGCCCAGGCCTCCTGCCTCCTCCCCAGGCCCTCCTCCCCCAACGCTGAAGCTCATCTGGCATGTGAGGCCAGGAAGCTCGGGCCGCCTCAGAACGCACAGGGTGAGATGAGGGGCCGTGATTGGACTCCTGGGCTCCCTGGGCCCAGTTGCGTGTCAGGGGCTCCAGTGCAGTTAAAGATCTTAGCCTTGGGGACTGGGGGACTAGTGGAACTCTGCTGGGTGTTAACCAAGAGCAAGAAAACTGTGTTCCAAGCCCGGGGTTCTTAGTCTCACCCCATTGTCCCTGTGGGGAGCTGAAGTTCACAAGGCTCCTCCGCTTCATGGTGAGAAGGCAGCTCTTGAACCCCAACTTGGCCTCCTCCTACCCTGCGCAAGTTGAGTCGGAGCCTGAGCCTGGCAGGGCTTCTGAGAGCCATGGCTGGTGCTGGGGCTGCGGGGGAGGGGTGTGGTGGCCGACGTGAGTGGGGCTGGAGACTCACACAACTAGAGGCCAGAGGCCCTCAAGACTCACAGGCAGCTTCCTCCATGTCCTGGGCTTGTGTGGGTGGGAAACAGTCCCATCCTTCAGGAAAGAAACACTGGTGCTAATCGCTCAGGCTCCCCGCCTGGGTGCCTCATCCATTTTTTGTATATTTCTTCCTTAAAATTCAGGTCTATGGAAGGGGTTTGGGAGGAAAGCTGTGCATCACCTAGGTTGGTACAGGGCCCCCAAAGCACCACGCTCACAGCACCAGTTTGGAGTCAGACATGACAGTGAGGTTGAGCTCTGCTGTTTCCTAGCTGTGTGTCTAGAGCAAGTCTCTTCCCAGCTTTGAACCAGTTTCCTAATCTATAACATGGAGCTGATGATAGAAGTACCCGGAGACATGTAGCACGTATTCAATAATAGCAGCTTGTTTGCCTATGGGTTGGTCTGCTCCAAGAGGACTTAAAATAACGGAATCTCTTAGCCTTCTCCCTGGCAGGGGCTCCTCTCTCTCTGAGGAATTCTGACTGTGTAACAAGTGCTGAAAGAGGAGCTGGATCCCATCTTGCCAAGGCCTCCACTGCCTGCTTCTGAGAGAAGTACTGTCTCTTTGCCACAAGAGACCGAGAGACCTGGAGGTGAGCCTCCTCTTCACTAGGGTCTTGCTGGCCCCTCCAACCACGGTTCCATGGCTCCCAGACCCTCTCCACTGTGCTCTCCTTACACCTGTTTTCTTCCTCCATAAGCCAGGATCTCGCCTGCATCAGCCTCATCCTGACCGAATAAAGCTCTGCAGCAGGTACTCAGGCCAAAGCCGGGAAAAGCTTGGCATGCAGGGCAGCAGGAAGCCATGAGTTCCTGTGCCCAGAAATACAACTTGTGCACCTGGGGTCTTCATGGGAGCATGCTTTCAGTTTCTCAAAATCCAGAGATGGTCTCAGACCGAGCACTGGAGGTTGGCGCTTATAGGCTTGGCTTCTTCAGGACCGAGGACAGCTCTATTGGGCATGGGGCACCAGGAAGCTCTGGCTGGGTTTAGAAGTCGATACTGTTTGGAGAGGGTGGTGGTCACTGCACCCTGGGGAGAGCTGGTTACAGACTGTAAGCCAGGTTGTCCAGCCTCAGTATGAGCCTACTGGATAATTGGCAAATGATTCTTTGACTTGATTTCATGCAGGACAAGAGTTAGCGGGAATTAAGGAATGCAGAGAATTAGGAGACTATGAGAGAAAGCAATTTGGACTGAAGTTGGAAGCAAAAGTCTTAACTTGTCTGAGCCTCTGTTATGAAGGACTCATGTATCACATATGACATGTTATACTATATATGTTCATAGTGCATATTCTTCTAAGATTGTCTTTCTTGAGGATAAAGCAGGAGTATCTGCCTGGCCTGAAAGGGACACAGGGGTAAGTAGGTGTATCTGTGAAGTGGAACTTAGGCTCTGCTGAGCATCTGCAATTGGACCCTGGAGCAAAAGCAATTCTTACTCTGAGCACCTCATCAGACTTACATTTGTAACTCAGGGGAGAAAGAAATGGGGAGGGAGTCAGCAGAGACCAGCTCGGCCAGACCACACACACACACATACACCACACACACACACACACACACACACACACACACACAATCATGCATATAATATTGTACCTTCACCAGTCACACCTGCACACTTGTGTATTATATATTTGAGTCCCTCAGCCATACAGATAAAACATGCCCACCTATAAGCTTGGCCACCATTGTTTCACAGAATACACTTCCTGTCCATCCTACTCACAGATATATACATGCAACATGTGCATACACATGCTTGGAGATAATGCCACACACATACTTTTTCTCTGCAACCTGCAGCCACGTGTGCACACACACACACACAATGTGTGCACAGCTCATTGTGGACATCCCTTTACATCTCAGTACGGATCTGCAACAGGGGTTCACTTCCACCCCATTCATCTCCTCTGGTGGTGGGCATAGGCTGCAGAACTATCTGGGTGACAATCTTATGGGTGGCATGATGCTTGGCTGGGTGGGTCCTGGGTCTCATTCAGGGCCCATGTCCTTAACTACATCGCTCTTTCTCTCAGAAGCCGGGCTGACCTGAGTTCAGATCCTCTCACCAAACACGTGACCTGCTTGTCCTCAGTCTCCTTGTTGGTGTGAAGGGGAAGGTGACAGTGTTAGTCTCCAGGGCTGAGGTGCAGATTAAACAGCATCACACATGGGAAGCAGCCAGCACTGTGTCTGGCACAGGGTGAAGGTGCAGTAAACAGGGACTCACTCATTATTACTAATAAAAATATGCCACCCTCATGGACTCCTACCAGACACCCAGCCTTTCCTCGTGGCCCCTTCACAGAGTGGCTGAGTATACAGGGTGGAGCCTCTCAGCGTCCAAAGAGGGTGTCGGCCCGGGATGGAGGGGCTGCCCCGGCGCCCTCCCCCCCCATCCAGCCCGGCCTTGGCGTCACCTTGGCCGCTGCATGACCTTCTCTCCTGTGACTCACTGGCAGGTGACTCTGCTTTGCTCACCTGAGTCTTCATCATCCTTCTCCTCCTCCTCTGAGGTCCCCAGGCTCCTTCTTCCCTTGGGCTTGTGCCACCTCGAGGCAAGAAGGTGGCTTTTTGGATTTTTTGCATTTTTGGTATTCAGAGAGAAGCTCTTGCGCTAATCTCCCCACTCTAAATGCTTATCACATTTCTCTTAAAGCCACTGGAGCTCCCCCTGCCCCATCTTTTATTCATCACCTTCTACCAGCCCAGACACGGGAGCCATGGAAATGTAAGCCATCCAAGGACTGTGAATTTCCGGCCAGCCCCTGACCCTCCTTGGCCACCCAGAACCCAGCGTGGGAGCCATGGGGGTCCTGATGAGGAGCCTGGGCTCTGGGGGGAGTGAGAGGGTGCCCAGGTGGGCACCCTGGGAGGGGGCTACTGTGTGTGCCAGGACTCCTTACTCCCAGGTCTCCCACCCCTTCCTGTTCCAAAAGACTCACCCATAACTGCCACCACCACAAAGACACCCAGCCACCCTCCTTGGGCACCAGTGATGACTGCCAGGCACTGTCCCTCACCTCTCACCCCCATGTGACCCTTTAACATGACATTCCTGGGAGAGCACCCTCATGTGGAAGATGATGAGATGAGGCTCAAAGAGAAGTGACGTCCTCAAGGTCACCAAAAGGGACAATAAAAGAACCTGACTCCAGGACAGGTTACTTGCTGGTCGGTTTACTACTCACTGCGTTCTTACAGTGAGCAAGCCTTGGCTAACATGGCAGTGATTCTGGCCAAAGTAAAAGTACAAAACATCCACAGGGTAATTGAAGCACTTCAGCTGGTGGGCCCGAGAGTCTGTGGGGTCTCAGAGAGGAGGGTGTATCCCAGAGCTGGGTGAGGGGTCACAGAGGTGAGGTCTGCAGTGTCCACTAGGACAGCACAGGACAGAGGGGAGGAAGGAGATCTTCCAGGGAACGCACTCATGGGCCAGCGTGGCAGGGGCAGAGAGTACTGTGGGCTGTGGGTGCTTTTTGTGGAGTAAGGACAGCAGAGAGGAGGGCGGGGCAGGATAAGAAAGGTTTACTTGGGGTCTGGGGCCTCTCTCTCCCAGCTTCCTCCCGTGAACTCCCAGCCAGTTTCTCCCCCCTTGCTGGGATGGTCTGAGTGTCCAGAGTTTTTCCCAGGGGGCTCAGGGCTGGTTCAGAGAACAATGGGACCCTGGGGGTGACAGAGAAGACCTTGCATCAAAGCAAGAGGCTTTCCTTTTGCCCCTCACACTCTCCCTTGGGGAATCTGCTGCCTGTGGGTGACACCTAGAAGAGCAATGGAGAGCTGGGGGACGGATGTGGGCCTGATACTACCACAAGGGCTTCTTTTACAAACCAACTAAGGGGCTAGGACAGCGCTTGCCTGGCAGGTGTAAGGTCCCGAGTTTGGTTCCTGGCTCACGTGTACACACACAAAAAATGAGCTACGAGGTGCTAGGTAGCCTAGGCTCAGACACAGACTACCCCTCTGAGTCTGTGTGAAGCTGAGTAAGTCCTTGTCTCTCTGTCTGGACGATGTTGGGTCACTTTAGTTAAGACACAAGGAGGGATAAAGAATGGTGAATCAGCTGACTTCTAGTTCTAATAATAAGAGCAAAGGAGATTATCCTGATATTCTGATTCTGTGATTTAGTTCATGTTCTCTCCAGCCCATGAGCATCGTGAGGGCAAGGTTATCTTAGTTGTTCTGGAATTCACAAATTCAAGTACAGGGCCTGTCACAGAAGAGGTGCCCAGTAAACATTTATTTATTCATTTAACAAATATCTATTGCTATGTGCCAGGGTAAAGCACTGAATAAATGAGATGAGGTTCCTGTTTTGTAAGAGTAGGACAAATGGTGGGGATAAGCAAACAAGTAAATAGACACCTAAGTGAGGTAACTTCTGCCAGCTGGCAGTGCTGCAGACAGTGATTACTGGGCGGCGAGCGGGATGGACAGGGATGCGAGGGAGAGGGCTCCTTGGGGCTGAGCCGGCTGAGCCTTTGGCAGATGCAGAGGAGCACTGGGACAGAGGGTAAAGTGAAGCAATTTTTTGGCTGGTAGGTCCAAAATATGAGACCAAGGGCACCTGTGGTTGGGGAAGGAGACTGAAAATACACCAGGAGCAGCCTGCCGAGGATGTTGGTGGCCCACACGGGATGTGCGATATGATTGTAGCTTGGTAGGAAGCTTTTGGAG
>PVIR01034473.1:0-17117 GCA_004026965.1 Petromus typicus
CCTATTTATTTCACTTATGGGATATCCTCAAGGTATGAACATTTAAGTAGAAATGATTCAAACTTATCATTTTTTATGGCAGAGTAGTACTCCATTCTGTAGAAGAACCATAGCTTTTTTATCCAGTCTCCAGTTGATGGACACTTGGGTTGTTTCCAAGATGTAGCAATCAGTAACTGGGCTGCTATAAACATGGGTGCACATACTTTTAAGAGACCAACTGAACATAGGTATGTGATGCTGACTGTGGATAATTCCTCACTGCTTCTCTGCTTAAATGACCGGAAGCTTGAAGAGATAAGACATTCATATGGCAATAACTCCATCCTAGCCTGGGCTAAATTGCTATTCCCATTTTTGATGTGGGATGCACCTACTAATCAATTTTTTAAACACTAAACCTAATTAATATTCCAATAATAACTTTATTAGAAATAGCTCCATTCATGTGATTTCATAAATTTGATGCTTATCTCTTCATACATTTATTAGAAGCTTCCCACAGTTTTTTGTCTCATTTGGATGTTATATGTTGCTCTCAATCTGTTGTCTTACTTATTTTATTTTATTTTTTTGTTGAGTTGCTATTGTGATATAAAAACTGAGAAAATTTGGTGGGGAAAATAATTTATAATGAGGAAGCACTTTTTTTCTGATTCATTGGATAACTAGTAATCAAGATTATTTGAAATTTTTCAAGGTATTAAGATCTTGAATTTGGATACTAGGAAATGATCATATTCTCATTACTTCACCATATACATTTATTATATGCTGCAATGTAAGAGAGAATATATTTTCCTCTGAAAAATATTCATTTGCCTTACTGAATTGGCTTCCCCCCCTTTTTTTTGTTTATAAGTATATTTTAGATACACCTCATGATCACGTTTACCACTGAGAATTTGTGCCTGTGAATGACGTATCTTGATTATCATTTTTAAGAATTTTTTTATATTTTAAAATAAGCATTAAAGAGACATTCAGTAAAGTACCCTGAGATGCTGCCCCAATAATTGCATGCGTTATTTGGTTGGTGCTGCCATCCACATCCGGGTTTCGTCTTTGGAGTCTCAAGTCATCCATCTTCAAATTAAAGCTTCTTGATTTCTCAAATCTGACTGAGAACCAGAATCACTTGGAGCAGCTTTAAAATGCTCATCTGCCTGAACTCACTTGTATGGATTTTGAATTGAATTATTCAGAGTGTCTCTAACATACTTGATGTAAACTCACTCAAAAGCAAATAAAGACAAAATAATTGTGAATATTAAAATTTATAAATTTGAGCTGATAATAGCACTGAATAAATAGCAGAGTTTATTTTTCTTTCAAATATACATGCAAGATTATTGATTAATCACATGATGAACCAATCATGTAATTAGCTATGATAAAATGTCAACAAAATTTAAAATATAGAAATGAGGCAAAATATGTTTTCCAGTTACATAATTAAGATAGAAAGGAACAATGTAATTATAACTAGGAGACAGTCTGCTTCCTGGAAATTAAATAATGTACTTCTGACATCATGAACCTCATAAAAGAAATCAGCTTGCAAGTTAAAAAAATTAATCCAGTTATGATAATATTACAGATAAAAATGTATGTGCTGCAGTTAAAGTAAATGTTAAAAATCTGTATAGCATCATATGAACATATGAAGAAGAACAAAGAAAGAATACATATGATTTAAGTTTTCATCTCAAGAAGGAAGACGATGGAAATATAAAAGGAATAAAAAATAAAATCAGAAATAAAATAATGTAGAAAAGAGGAAATAAAAGAAAGTGAATATTTTTAAAAGCTTAACTGGTGTAATAAAAGCAAGATTGATCAAGAGATAGAAACAGAATAACAAAAATTAAAGGACATAAATCTCTGCACACATAAATGAAAAATAACAGTGAAATAATTTTGCAAAAACTCTTGATAATTAAGTAGATATGAATATATACTTTCATAAATATAGTTTATCAAAAGATGACACACACTACCTCATTAGTAAGGCATCTGTCAAAAATTAAATTTGTTATCTAAGAAAAGTTCTCAAAAGGAAACCCAGAAGCAGATGGCTTTAGTAATGAATTCTTCCAAACTTTTAAGAAAAGAACAACACCAATCTTATGCAAAATATTCTGAAAAGGAAATAAAAATGAAAGAGACTTTTTCCTCACTACTTATTTCAGAGTCATGAAACTGTGCTTCAAAATCCTTTCAATAACATTTAAGAAGGAAAAATTCTAATCCTATCAAGAGAAAAGGAAGAAACAGGTTTTAGACTAATAGTCAATACCCTTTCATTTAAAGCTTTCAGTGAACTAGGAAAAAGCTGTTAAATAATAAGACATATTAAAGATCTCAATTAAAAAATAATAAAACATATTTACCAAAAAAAAAAAAAATCTACTGGTTATATAATGAGTAAATTTTCAAACTGTGCTGGAAATTTCCCTTGTAAAGAGAGAAAGAATATGAATATAATTCATGATTTGCTATTTAAGATCGTAATGGAACTATGGAAGTGTAAATGAGGTCCAAAATGTATAATAGGTATTGTGGAATGGGAAGGAAATCTTCAAAGGGGAAGGGGAACTGGAGAGGGGGCACAGCAAAATAATTCAAGTAGATTACAGCTCTAAATACTAGAGACAAATAATAATAGAATGGATTGAAATATAGGATAAATATTTGATCTCAGTATAAGAAATAATTTCTAAAAGAGGATTCAAAGCTTATGAAAAAGTAAAATTCAATTGCATTTTATAGTTAAGAATTTTGATTCATGAAAACACTACTGAAAAATTAAATTATGGGCCAGGGATTTAGCTCAGTGGTTCCAGCACTTGCCTTGCAAGCACAAGGGCCCAGGTACAATTCCCAGTAACCACATACAACAATAATGGGCCTGGAGTTCCATGCCCATCTGCAATATGTATCACATACAACAGTGATGGTCCCAGTGGCTCACGCCTGTAATCTCAGCACTTGGGAGGCAGAATCGGGAGGATTGCTGTGAATTCATGGCTGAGTTCAAGGCCAGCCTGAACTACAAAATGAGACCCTGTCTCAAATAAATAAATAAATGAATAAATAACCTAAAAAGAAAAAAAACACATTAAATTACAAAGTAGGAAATAATTTTTATAATCATATTTCCAATAAATATTTCATAGAATTAATAAAGAAACAGGGTAAGTCAAAGAAGAGCTAGTTCCTGGATTGTAAGTTTCAGTTTGTGAAAATCATGAAGTTATATATCTTGAAATGTACTCTTCTCTCTCTCTCTCTCTCACTCTGTATATATATATATATATATATATATATATATATATATATATATGTATTCTTTTTTTTTTTGCTTGAGCAAATGAAGTTTCATCTTTTCTCTGCTGATACTTTGAAAATAACATATTACTGTTATTTAAATCAAGCTAGCGATTCAGCCCAAATGGTGCTGCACCTAGCTTACAAGCACATTGCCTTGAGTTTGATCTCTAGTATCACAAAAAAATAAAAGAAATTTCCAAAAAAGAAATAATTCTTCAAATATATATCAAAGAAACTTATGTGCTTCTCCAGGCCTAGTGTTTGGTATATATTTTAATGTATCACTATTTTGTGTAATACCTATTAGATAATGGTGACCAAAAAAATTAAAATTTAAAAGAATATGCTTTTGGAAAACAAGGATCTTCATTTTTAAAAAAAATTTCTTTTATATATAATATTTGGAAGGAACGTTCCCAGGAACAAAATTTTCATTCAAATGTTATATATAAAATCCAAAAAGATAATCAAACATAAACTTCAAATACTTAATTTTACTCTGAAAGTATAAATTTATTAATTAAAATTTGTTTTGTGAAGCTATTTGAACTAAAGTTTAGCTAGCAGTGCAATTACATGTAAATATTTATTTACAGAGCAAGTAATGGGAAATGCTTATACTTATGCTTACATATGTGTCTGAACTTTGGAAGAAATATTGTTGCACTTTGATGAAATCCTGCTTCTTCTATGTAACTAATCAGATTCTCCTTTCTTAACTTAGACATCTTTCCTATTATGATCTTGATAATTATATCAGCAAGGGAAGTCTTCAGAAAGGGTTCGGTTATCTTGAAATTGCAATTGTGTGTTTCAAACACTCATAGTGATCATTGCATTGCCTTTACTGCATTTTCTCAAAATATGACCTCAAAATGAACTGTCTGGTACAGGAACATGGGAAATGGCAGTAGCTATTATTCTAAGTACCTTAAGTCCTCAGAAATTCCATGGTGGTGTTCTTTGGCTGATTGGCATTTTTTAGTTAAATAAGCATTTAGAAACTCCAGTTACAAAATGGTTCTATATGCTTTCTTGACGTCATTCTGTGAAAAAGGATTCAAGTGGATCTTGAGTTCTTATTCTCCATCTTTACCATGACATATCTTATGGCTACAATTCTGTACTCTCGGGAAAAAAAGAGTACTGTAGTGTCTTTAAGAATCTACTAACTGGTGAAAATCACGTCATTTCAAGATAGTGCGTTTTAGTTATTATTCACTTATTTTCTAGCCAATTAATAGCAACAATAAGGAAAAGATCTTAAAGGGATGATTTCAGCTTCATTGAAAATCTTGGGTTGAGATGAAAATAATCTTATTCCTCTTTAGTTTTATTAATCATAGTGTTAACGGTGTCCAATTTCTGCTTTCATCTCAGAGATCAGTTCTGATTTCCATTTTACTATATCTGCTTTTGTTACCATTTCCAAGAACGCTGGAGACTAACCTTCAAACTTCTCTATTTCCCTTCCCTCTGTATTACCTTGCGGTGGAGGTCTTTGCATCTGAAACTTTGAATGTTTCCTCATCTCTGAATTTTGTTGTTGCTATTGTTTTTGGCTTTGTACGGGTTTTGTTGTCTGGCGATGTCTGTTGCAAGTCTCTTTCCTCCTAATATTTAGGACCCTTAAAATATCAGTGTTTCCTGAATTGTTCTTCTACAGTCAATATAGAGTCACTGAATGTGCTTGTGCAGTTGACATGGAGAAAGGCAGGCTTCAGCCTCTGCTTGGTTGCCATGTCACTGGCTGAGGTTTCTATAACAACGCCCATTCCTACACTGAGTCCCTGGGTGCACTTCAAGTGTGCTTTGATAGAATCCAAAATAGCAAAAGAAATGGAATCTTTTAAATACCTACAAGCAGAGGTCCAGGAAATCAAGAAAGAAAGTCAAAATTTGCACAATAGAATGAATATGGTAGAAGACCAAATTACAGACCTAGAAAACAGGATCTCAGCCAATTAACAGGAAAGGCATAATTTATGGAAAATGTCCAGGGAGAATGAGAAATCAATCCAATAACTCCTATATGATTCAAAGAAGAATAACAGAAGATTGATTGGAGTCAATGAGGAAGCAGGAGACAATACAAAAGACATCAAAAAACTATTCACAGAGATAATGGCAGAAAACTTCACAGGAAAAAGAAATGAATTGAACATACAAATATATGTAGCATGCAGAACTCCACATGCCCATGACATTAAAAAATCTACACCTAGGTATATAATTATAAAAGTTCCACATATCAAAAAAGAATGAAATACTGAAAGTGTCCAGAGAAAAGAAAACAGTTACATACCAAGAGAAGCCCATCAGGATCACAGCAGACTTTTCAACTCAAACACACTTAATGCAATAAGAGCCTTGAGTGAAGTGTTTCAAGCCCTAAAGAAAACAACTTCCAACCCAGACTGATGTATTCTGCAAAACTATCCTTCAGAATTGACTGGGAAATAAGATACTTCCACGACAAAGAACACCTGAAAAACTTCACAAATATGAAACCTGTGCTCCAAAACATTCTAAAGAATGTCTTAGAGGAAAATAAGGAGGTTGCAAATCCATGAGACCTAACAGAGTCAACCCATGGAGCCAAACAAGAAACTTATGGGAAAAGAATAAAATCAAAGGTAAAAAGGAGCCTAGAACAGGAAAACATGACAGCACTAAATTTGCCTATATCAGTCATAACCATTAATGTCAATGGACTCAATTCGCCAATTAAGATATACAGACTAGCCGAGTGGATCAAGAAGCAAGATCCTACAATCTGCTGCATACAAGAAACACACTTAATTCAGAAAGTAATCTATGAACTGAAGGTAAAGGGTTGGAAAACAATACTCCATGCCACAGGAAACAGCAAAAAAGCAGGAGTGGTGATCTTATTTGCAGAAAAAATAGACTTCAAGCCAAAACTGATAAAGAGAGATAAAGATGGACACTACCTTTTAGTACAGGGAAAAATCCAAGAGAAAGAAATAACAATCTTAAATATCTATGCACTGAATTCTAATGCACCTAACTATATAAAAGAAATATTAATGGACTTGAAAAACCAGATAAATACCAATACAATAATAGTAGGGGACCTCAATACCTCACTAACACAAAAAGACAGATCGATTGGGCAAAAAATCAATAAGGAAATACTTGAGCTAAACCAGACTCTTCAGCAAATGGACTTAATAGATGCCTACAGAGTATTTCACCCCACAAAGTCAGAATTTATATTCTTCTCAGCTGTTCATGGATCATTCTCCAAAATAGGCCATGTGCTTGTTCATAGAACAGGTTTAAGTAAATGCAAAGGGGTTGAAGTTATCCCTTGTATTTTCCCAGACCACAGTGCCCTGAAATTGGAGGTGGATAGTAAAAGCCCAGGATCCTCACAAACACATGGAAACTGAACAACATTTTTTTGTTGTTGTTGTTGTTATTGTTGTTGTTTTGTTTTTCTGCTGTCCAACCAATGGGTCACAGAAGAAATTAGAGAATAAATTGAACAGTTCTTACAACTAAATGATAACCCCAATACAGTACATAGAAATTTATGGGGAGCAATGAAAGTAGTTCTAGGAGGAAAATTCATAACAGTGAAGGCCTACATCCAGAAAACAACCTCTCTGGAGATCAGTGTGGATATTCCTCAAAAAACTAGGATTGGAGGTCCCATTTGACCCAGCCATCGCTCCTCTAGGCATATACACAAAGGACATATTAAAAGAGTCAGTCCACAGGGACATATGTGCACCCATGTCTATAGCAGCTCAGTTTGTGATTGCTAAGTTTTGGAAATAACCCAGATGTACACGAAGTAAAGACTGGATAAAAAAGATGTGGTTCTTTTATAGAATGGAGTATTACTCTGCCATTAAAAATTATACTTTTGAGCCATTCATATTCAAATGGATTTTCCTTGAGGATGTCCTCATAAGTGAAATAAACAAGTCATAGATGTATAAATATCATACCTTTTCTTTGGTATGAGAAAATGAAATTATAAATGAGTTATTGTATGTATGGTTGATATTGTGAAGTAGAAAATATTTAAAAGGAAAGAATGTAAGGGTAAATAACGAGGGGAAAACGAATGTGGTAATAATAAAAAAGAATACAAAGATTGTGTATATAGGGGGTGGCAGAAGGCGGGGTGAGGGGAAAATGGAAAAATTGAAAATCAAGTCATGTCATATTCTGGTACAAACTCTTAATGTTAAATGCGATTGTAATGTGTATTTATAATATATGAATAAAGATAATTTTAAAAAAAATAAAAATAATCTTAATTTTGATTGAAATGAGCCCTTTACCTCTGTCTCTGCATCACATTTAGCAGTCTGTAAAACTGCCTTTTGCCAATGACATTATTTCATTATTACAAAGCTAAAATTATCCTCAAATTCCTATACCAGATGTTCACTCTGTCCACATATGTTTCTGTGGGAATTTCTACACTGTTAACTTCTTCATCTAATAACCATAACCAGTCAAATGCAGGTGATGTCGCAGTCTTGGCTTTCACCACAGGAGCCACCTTGTGACTAGGGTCCTGAAACGTGATAAAGTGTGCTCAAAGTATGAGACATTTATGTTGTTATCTACCTTTCAAATGTTTCAGCTTTCAATATTTACTGACTCCTTTTAAAATCATGCACAATGTCTATACCTGGGATAATCCAGATCAAATGTCTTTAATAAAGTAGTCTTTGTTATCTGGGATCTAAGAAGTGTTCCAATTATTTTTGGAACTCAAAGTAGTATTTCCTTGTGCTTAACCTTTTTTTTTTTTTTTTTTGTATAGACTGCATAGTTTATGCAGAATGACTGCTTTTGTTTGGAAATATGATATTTTAGAGCAGAGTAGAAAAATAGCCTCCAATATAAAATCTGGCCATTGAGTTTCTAACGATTTTTTTTTTTCTGGTAGACAATGGTTTGAATATGTTACTACAGTTCATTACTGTAGAAATTATGCACATATTGAGTTGTCTCATTTTGGAGAGGACTCTTGGAAAGTTGTACTTAGTATACTGTGAAATGTTCTTGCATCTAGCTATGTGGAATGCCATAACCGAAGCACATAGACTCATTGGCTTAAATAGGATAAATATATTTGTATACAGGAAGTGGAAAGTCTAAAGTCAAGGTGCCAGATTTCTGGGGTTCTAGTGAGGTTCCAGTGAGCATTCTCTTCCTAGACTGTAGGTGGTTGCCTTCTTTCTCTGCCCTTCCATGGCAGGCAGTAGATCAGTGAAAGTAAGAAAGGGAAAGTGGAAGTCCTCTGGAATTTCCTGTTAAAAGGGAACTTTCAACCTTAATAATCTAATTCAATGAATGAAAATGTGACAGTATAATTACAAAAATGTAACTCCAACCTAGAGTTGAAAATGGATTAAAGGATAAAGAAAAAAAAAAACAATAAATTGAGGCATGTGTAAGAAAATGCACCTTGAGGGCTGGGGAGTTAGCTCAGTGGTTCTAGTGCCTGTCTTGCAAGCGCAAGGACCCAGGTTCGATCCCCTGTAACCACATACCATACTGGGTGTGGAGACTCATGCCCAGCAGCAACTAATACCACATACCACAGTGCCAGCTGTGGTGGCTCATGCCTGTAATCCCAGCACTTGGGAGGCAGAGGCAGGAGGATTGCTGTGATGTGAGTTTGAGGCTGAGCCTGAGCTTCGGGCCAGCCTGAACCACAAAGCGAGACCCTGTATCAAAAAACCTAAAAAAAAAAAAAAAAATGCACCTTGAGATTATACTGCTAAGTGACTCAATGAAGTAAATTAGACACATAAGCTTGGAAACTATGGTAAACAGGAGAGAGAAAGCAAATAAAAATAAAAATAATTATATTTCCAAGATGTACCATTGCTTTGGGTATATTAAAGTCTTTATTATTATATATATTATGATCACATTCAACATAAACTGTGAGCCAAAATGTACATTTCCTACTTTCACATTTGTTGTCAAGTGTTTTGTCTCAGCAATCAGAAAATAACTAAGAAATTACCTATATCGACGACATTCAGTTTAAAAAATCCATGTGAATGATGGCTGTCATTCAGATGAAGACTAGATAATTCTCTTTGAACAAAAGTAGATCAAATTGAACTTCTCCAATTTAAATGATAAATCTTTCCAATTATCTATCATTAATTCTTCCTTCAGTGATACATTATTCATTTTTAAAAACAAAAATGAAACATTGGAGAATTCCTCAATATCTTTCTTTCTCAATCCTGTGAATTTTATACCCAGAAATATTATCAGATTATTTTCCTATTTTTTAAAAAATAATTTTATTATGAAATAGGTACATTTTATATACACATCACAATCATACTCAAATTGAGAATTTTTAACTGTATATGGCATGACTTGATTCTCATCCCCTACATGCCATATGACCCTGGCCCCTATATACATAAGATTTATTTCTTTTTTTTTGTTGTTACTATCACAATTTTTCCTTTCTCCTTGTTACCCATCTCTATGCACTTTTCCCTCTGAATATTTTCTATTTTAAATATCTAACATATATTCTAGAACTCATTTACATTTTCAGTTTCTCATATGAGAGAAAATATACAATATTCATACACCTGTGACCTATTTATTTCACTTATGAGTATATCTTCCAGGTATTTCCATTTGAATATGAATGATTCAAACTTGTCATTCTTTATGGAAAAGAAATTGAAGTTGTCCCCTGTATACTGTCATACAATAATGCCTTGATATTCAAATTGAATAGCAAAAGAAGTTCCAAGATCCTCACAAACAGATGGAAATTAAAAGAAACATTGATGAATAATCAATGGGTCACAGAAAAAATTAACATTTTTTTCAACTAAATGATAAACCCAGTACAACTTACAGGAATTTATGGGATACAATAAAAGCAGTGCTATGAGGGAAATTCATGCAGTGAATACCTACACCCAGAAAATAAAGCAAGCTTAAGCAAACAATTTAATGTTTAATTTCAAACTACTAGAAAAGCAGGAAAAAGAGATTCCTAATGCTCATACTAGGGAGATAATTATAAGGATCAGAGCAGAAATTAATGCAATGGAGACTAAGAGAATGATGCAAAAATCAATGAATCAAAGAATTGGTTCTAGAAAGGATAAACAAAATTGACAAACCATTAGCCAACCTCATCAAACAAAGGAAGGGAATCAACACACTCAGTGGAAGTCCAGAGGATAATAAATACCTACTTTCAAAATTTGTACTCCAAGAAGATGGAAAACATGGAAGAAATGGATAGATTTGTAGACACATAGGAATTTCAAAAGTTGAAAAAAAGAATTTTCTATTTCACAATATATAACATACAATTCTAGGACTCATTTACATCTTTATTTTCTCATACCAGAGAAAAGATGTGAGAAGGGGGACAAATGATGAGATTGTAACAAAAAAGTAAGGAAACAAATTTTATGTATATTGGGGGTGGTAGGGTGGGTAGGGCTATGGGAAAAAATGAGAATTAAGTTGTATCTTATACTGGTACAAATCCCCATTATGGAATGCAATCATGATGCCTATATGTAATGTACCAATATTAATTTTTAAAAAAAAAAGTTGAAAAAAATAAAATATAAAAATGTTAAATACCTCAACATTAATCTGTGAAACTGAAAACATAACAAAAAACCTACCAGCAAATAAAAGTCCTGGTCCTGATGGCTTTACTACTGAATTGTACAAAACTTTTAAAGAAGAGTTAATGCCACTACTTCTCAAAATCTGTAATGAAATCAAAAGTGAACTTCGATTTCTTCCAAATTCATTCCTGGAATCCTCCATTAACTTGATTCCAAAGCAGAGAAAGAACCCCCCACCCCCCAAAAAAAAGAACTACAGATCAATCTTCCTAATGAACACAGATGCAAAAACCCTCAATAAGATACTGGCAAACAGAGTACAGAGAATAGACGATCATTCACCCAGACCAAGTTGGATTCATCCCAGGGATTCAAGGATGGATCAACATATGTAAGTCAATAAATGTTATACGCTATATTAACAGACTCAAGGACAAAAAAAATTATAGTCATTTCAATAGATGCAGAAAAAGCATTGGACACAAACCAGCATCCATTGCTGATCAAAACCCTACAGAAAATCAGAATAAATGGACGTTATTTTTCTCTCTTTTGCCTTAAATAATCACTTTATCTTCAGAAATTCTGCACTGTTCTCTTGAGTAATTGCTTTTTATCTAATCTTGTTTCATAGAATAATTTTGTATCAGGAATGGAACTGAAAATCTTGAGCTTGAGGGCCAGATGCAGTACCACTGAGCTACAACCCTGGCCCCAATGAAATAAATTCTCTACACATCACAAAATGAATTGTTTATTTTAAAATATATAATAATGTCATCAAATTCAATGAAATATTTTCCAATTTTTCATTGGTTCTCATTTCCTTAAATACCCAATCAGACTTCTGAAAATGTGTTTATATAAACTCTAAAATAGATTTTTCTATTAAAATATCATTTAAAAGATTTCTTAAATACCCAGTGCCTTCTGTCTAGTTTATTTTTGATTTCAATAAGTATTTAATGAATCAGTGAATGAGTAGACTATTTTATCATGTCATTGAAAGTGTTCAATTTTCTGTTTTGAGGTTTTCTAAAGACTTTATCATCTTAACATACAGCCTAAGATATTGAGGCACCCGGATGTAGAGATAAATGTGGACATAATTGTACATAAATATAGATGTAAAGAGAGAGAAATAAAAAGGCAATTGAATAGTTTTCTAAAATTTGAATGTATATAGCATTAGAATTATCTTAATTTTTGAAAAAGTAGTTAAAATAGATGGTGAAATTTTAAAGAAAATTTTATAAATCAAAATAACTTTCTTCAAAATACTCTTTTGATAACTCTTTTGCACAATATTTTAGTATCATTTTCAGTAGATAGTTTTATTTTTTTTCTTGAGGAAATAGCCAACTTGTTTTCCTCTCTTTTGCAGACAGTGAATGGTTCAAAGAACAGTTATGTCAAATATTCATTGAGATGTAATTGCTGTCTCACTAGTGTGGAAAATTTTCTATATTTTTTGTTTTCCCCGGCTTTACCTTAATTTTTAATGTTACTTCTATATAAATGTTCTTTTATGTAAGTTTCAACTGATCTAATACCTGTATCTGTCTCTAACATAATCAAATAGTTTTATTTTTCAATTTTGCTCATCTCTTCTGATCTTTGAAACTATACATTCTGTCTCATAAGTAAAATCTGAGTCCAAAATTACATATAGTTTTCTTTCCTTTTCCACAACTTTAATTACACTCGTTTTAGTTTTACATGCTCAAAGAACATTGCCATGATTCCCTGGTCTTCCATTTGATGTGTATTCCAAAGTTCAATAGTATCCTAAGGTGATATCAAAATCTCAAATCTATTCATTTTATTTCCCCTCATCCTGTAGCTACTGTGTTATCTGACATCATTACTAGAGGGGTGCGATTGGTACCAAAAATGTATTTTGAGAGAAAGAGCCAACATTCACATAATTTATACTAGTATATTGTTATGATCATTCAATTTTGCTAGTTCTTGTTACTGATTTTTCTGTCTCTAAATTACCCTTGTCTCAGACATATATGTAGAACAGACACAGAGTTTGTTTGTATCCATGACTTCAGGTATTTACTGAGGCTCTTCAAGAGGCCTGTGTGCAGAAAAGCAGGTAGAAGCTATTTGTTTATGTGTTTATATACTTATACATGTACATCTTTAGGATATGATTTAAATATTCATAGGTACAAATATAAAGAAGATGATTCATATCTTAATATATAATCCAACTCCCCATCTTTTACCTCAGCAACATTATGTCTATCACCCTATCTTTTCCAAGAACACAGTCATTTCAGACTTGACAAATTTTTCATTCTTGTTGTTTCTGACCATAGCAATTTCTCAACTATTGATTACTCACTCTTCTCTTGAGCTCTAAATTTTCACTTGGCTGTCCCTCATTTGGAGTTGATCTCAATCTCTTGCCCACCACAAAACTCCATTCTCTTGTGTCTGGTCTCTATTATGATGGTCCCAGTAGAGTCAGCCTTGTCATCATTTATTAGTCACTGAATATTTTTAAAAGTAATTTCAGTAATTCTATAGAAGAGCCAAGAGAGAAGTATAGTGGAGAAGACTAAATTGTTAAATTTTTTCTAGCTCCAAAATTGTACCTGATTCTTTCTCAGATAAGTTGGCAGATGAAAATATCCATGGGTACATCCTCAGTGAAATGAAATAGACTCAAGATTGGAATAACACATTTTTTTGAACAATTCTTCCCCAAATTCTGTAACTTGATTTGACAAATATGTGAAATGCTCACAATAAAAGGAAACTTATGAAGAAATATTTGAGACTTCTTCCTATAGATTATTTTTAAAAATAAAGAGAATCATACAGGGAAAAAAAATCCTATATGGTGAACTTTTGTTTTGGAAAATCTTAAGGTAAGCTGGAGAGTGTGTCATACTGAAGTCTGAGTGACACGTTAAAGGAATAATCCATTTGATCCTGAAAAACACAAACACCAATTAATAGTGATTCATTGGAAGGAAGACATTTGCTCCCTGTTCTCCTTCAGCAACAGCTACTTCTTTCTGCACCTGGGTTTTTCTTACATAGTTAAGTTTGTGAGATGTTAGGAGAGTTAAAATTTAGTCTAAAGCCATTTGCTTTTCTCATGGTGCTTAGTATCAAGATGAATGCTCAAGGAAGTTACTCTCTTCCCGCCACCTCTGTACATTTTTGTGTCTACATGAATTCATTGTCTCAGAAATTATGAATAAATTCTGGTTAATAAAAACAGCTGTATTCTTCACACAGTATTTAAAGCTATGTCACTGTTATTGTTATTAAGCAATATAAAGATTAATCAACAAGAGCTATTACATAGTTTATAATTTATTAGCCCAATGTGATTTCAAAAATACATAAATAGCACCTAATCAGAAGAAAATAAATGCTAATATTTAGAACATATTCTTTCGAAGGAAAGTACTTGGACTGAAGTATATTAGATCTAAAATAGTAAAAGTAGTATTAAACTTTCATTATATATTTATACATGAAAATGTATGCATATATGCCATATTTATGTATATATGTGTATTTATCTTTACACATACATTTACATATATATACATGTGTTTCCCTTTTCCATATCATATAATTTCCTGGGGGGAAAAAAGGTTTTATTCTATAAATATGCAAGCATTTAGCAGTTGGTATTTTAAAGTGAAGCTTTATTTAAGACCAATACTATTTACTTTTCTTCTTGTAACCCATGTTCCCAACCATCATATTATTTGGCACTGTCTGGAGGGGACGGTGGGTCTTCATTTAAGGCAGCAGGAAAATCCCTTGGGAGACTAAACAATGGAACATTATCCCTTGAGCAAGGAAGGTCTCTCAGCTACTACAGAAATGTTGATAAATATCAGCTTATTGAAGTAAAAGCAAATTTCCCTGGGGTCTAGACATACAGCCCCAGTATCATGCTAAATTATGAGGGGTCTGAAGTCAGAGAATTGAGCTTCTCACACAGCACAATCTGTGGAGGTTAAACAACCTTAATATCTGCCAGTGGCTTGTGAAATATGAACATTAGAAGTTTCAGTGATTGTGGCTATTCTTTAGTGAATTTGTACAAAAATGATTCCATAGACAGGTCAACTTTCTCATTTTTATGTTATTTCTCAGAATTGAGTCCAAAAGAGCAATGACAATGCAAACTAAAATCAGTAGCTTCCTCTTTCTTAACAAGAAGAATGCAGCTGTCTGTTCAGTGATGAATTCACAGGGGGAGCAGGTCAGTCTATGACCACAGCCGCACTTAGCAGTATGCTTTAAAGCCAAACCACATGTGGTTGTAAATGATGTAAAGGCAGCTTGGTCCATTGAGAAGGAATTTACAGCCATTTCATGTAGCAGAGGCTGGTGTTTGATGGAGTGAGGACGCCACTCTCTGGGGCTGTCAGATCAATTATTCTCCTTGGAGAGAAGGAAGGTGATGACTTGGGGAAAATAATAGATGGATTTGAATTTAAATTTAGTTATTTGTTTGTAGAGAACTTGGGTAAATTATTGCAGAGACATCTACCTGCTTTACTTTCTTCACCTTGAATCTGGGCTAATTAAACCTAAGTTTGGTACCATTTTTGAAAGGAACACATACTATTCTTGACACATAGAAGACAGTGAGCAATAGTTATATAGGTCCCAGGTGTCACAATGAGTATCAAAAGGAAAGTTTTACCAGATAAAAAGAGTAGGGAAATTACAGAAAAAGACTATTGAAAAGTGACAAATTAGGCAATGTCTTTGGTTTAAACCTAAATGACAAAATCAAATCTTTGAAATTTCAAATGATGGTATTATCTATATTAAAATGTTTTTTAAAGGATATTATCTACTATGTCTTACTTCTTAAATCTTCTGTTTAGTTCTCCTTCTAATTACTCTGAATTAGACAACATATTTTTTCTATTAATTGATTGATAATGACTGGTGAAATAAGATGTTCATCTTTTACAAAACTGTCCAATACCTTTTTTGGATATAAAGATCATCTTTATATTCTTGGATAATAAGATTTAAATTAGTTAAGAATTGTAAACTAGGGCCAGGGATTTAGCTCAGTGGTTCCGGCGCCTGTCTTGCAAGCTCATGGGCCCGGGTTCGATCCCGGTAACCACATACCATACTGGGCGTGGAGACTCACCCCAGCAGCAACCAGTACCACATACCACAGTGCCGGGCGTGGTGGCTTATGCCTGTAATCCCAGCACTCGGGAGGCAGAGGCAGGAGGATTGCTGTGATGTGAGTTGGAGGCTGAGCTCGGGGCCAGCCTGAACCACAAAGTGAGAACCTGTCTCAAAAAAAAAACAAAAAAAAAACAAAACAAAACAAAAAAAACTAAAAAAGAATTGTAAACTAATAAAAACAAGAAAAATACTTTATCACTCACTTTAGATGTTACCCCTGCTATGTTTGCCCTTTTAAAATTAAATTATTTTAGATGTATATGAAGATTAATTTCATAATAAACACGAACTTGCCATGAAAACTTAGTGAATAATTTGAGAGTACAAAAGTACAGTATTATTAATGTACTATAAATCTGCAAATTCAATTCTAGTTTTTTGGTATTTTGGGTGGTATTATTTAGGATAGTGTAGAAAATATAATAACTATAATAGAAAACACCCCAGCAGTAAAACTAGTACATTTTATACAATCAAGTTATTGTGTAGTAATAATGATAAAAATTAAAATGTGTATTTTTAAATTATAGGAAACCATCAAGTAGAAATAATAGCATACATATTATATAAATAAAATCATTTTTAAATGTGTCACTGGGCACTTAACTGTCCCAAAGGAAAGGAATGACCTCCTCTACAATTCAAAGAAGGAATTTTTCAAAAACAATTATGAAGTCTGCTTAAATAAAAGTAATTATTTTCAGTTAATTAAAGCGTTATTACAGAGAAGCTAGAGAAATAGAGGAATTTTCGATTTAGAATGAGTTCTGCTATTTTATTTTATTTATTTATTATTATTATTTTTTTTAGGTTTTTTGAGACAGGGTCTTGCTTGGGGCTTCAGGCAGGCCCCAAGCTCAGCCTCAAACTCACATCACAGCAATCCTCCTACCTCTGCCTCCTGAGTGCTGGGATTACAGGCATGAGCCACCACACCCGGCACTGTGGTATGTG
>PVIR01034474.1:0-16993 GCA_004026965.1 Petromus typicus
CTTCTTAGTATATTTTAACCCTTATAAATTTTAGCTGTCATGTCTCACTTGTCATCACATCAATTTTTGATGATATATATTCCATTTCTCAAATGTTAGATGTCATTGTTATTCTCAGTTTTGGAGCAAGGCCTTGAGACATATTTAATTCAGAAAATTTTTTCTTTTTTTGCAGACTTTGGCCCATATTAGCAGACAAAGAAGCTTGCCACCACTACCCAGTGACTTGCAAAATAAGAAATATAAATCAAGTGTTTGTGTCTGGAAAGTCTCAGGGAGAAGTTCTACAGAAGTCACCCAAAAGGTGGGTCTGTAGGTACGGAGGCTTGTTTTCCATCTGGGTAAGACTGAGGTTGGCTCTGCTTCAGTGAGCACCAACTCATTCCTCTCCCTTGGACGGCCCGCCTCCCCTCTGTCCCAGAACCCTAAAAACATGCAGAATCCCAGATGACTGTGCTGCTCTTACTCTCTGTCACATGGACATGTGAGCACAAGGTTACAAAACTGAGCTGGAACAGGGACCAGCCACCAAGTTCAGACCCTTCATTTACCAGCTACAAACCCAGCACACAGCTCGGCCACTTGCAGAATAAGTTCTTAACAAATACTCATTTCTCCTTTTTCGCACCCCCGGTTTTGTCTGTCTTTCCTCAGGTCAGGCCCCAGGCCTGGGAACAGTGTTGTGTCTGCGTCCGTGTGGAGTCACTGCGCTCAGCTGCCTTTCATTCCAGAACCAAGATCGGTGTTTGGGCTGAGATATTTTCCCCATCACTCACGAGTCAGCACGGCTTCATTGATCTTTCGTCCGATGTGCCTGCAGGTCACAAGGGGCACAGCCATAATGGTCCCGTGAGCTTGGAGGAGCCCAGGCCCTGGAAGTGGGGATGGCAGTGCTGCCTCTGCCCTTCACGCCAATCGATGTCTCTGTTTTACAGGAACCCACTTCCTCCCTTGTAAGTCTAAGTATATAGTTAATAAATAATTCATCTCCTCTGAAATATTTATCATAGGCAGGTATCGTTCTGCTCTCTGAGAAAAACAAGTCATCTAAGAATTGGGTGCTGCTGTGACTGGGTCGCTGGCTCGGGGTTCTCCACAACTTTGGGAGTTGGGCCACCCATTTCCACCCTCAAGAGAAGAAAGAAGAGACAGAAAGTGAGTCCTCCAGGGCTCCAGGCTCTTCCTCTTGGTTCCGAGGATGGTGGTGTTCCAGCTGGTCTCTGGGGAGACGTCACAGTCTATAGCACCAACTCTCTGGAAGGGCAACGATGCTGGAAGTTGCTTCCAGATGAACATCAGCCTCTGCACCAGCCGTGCAGAGCCCAGCACAGACTGCATGGGCAGCTCTAGGCCAGTGCCTGGTGCCCCAGTGGACAGTGTCTGGGCTGGGGGAGCCCTTCGGGGGTGTCCAGGGCATTTCCTTGGGAAATCTCTGCCTTTTGAGAAAACACAGCCACTGCCTGTCTGCTAAGTGCTGTTCAAGTGGCTGCTCCCGGGACATGCTGGTTTTTCTTGGACGGAAATTGCCAGGTGAGGAGGGAGATGCCAGTGAAGGCGTCGTGTGCCAGGACTCACCGCTCCCCTCCTGAGGTTTCAGTGCCTCCCCGAGCTCTGGCTCTCGCCGGCCTGTGGGTGGTTGTGTCAGACGGCTCTCTCCTCTGTGACCGCAGGCCTGAAGCAATCAACTTAGAAAGACAGTGGGCCACCGGCTCAGAGGTCTCCTCCTCCCTGGCGGCTCCATTGCTTTGGGCCTGTGAAGGCAGCACGTGGTAGAAGAAGGCGACCCTCTTTACCACGGCAGCCAAAAGCAGAGAGAGAGGAGGGTGGGACCAGGAGCCCCAGGTCAGTCCCTCCTCAGAGCCTCACTCTGTCTAGCTTGACCCCACTTCTCACAGGCATCGTTGGTCCCCAAGAAGGCCAGCAGCTGGCACCCGAGTCCTTAGCAGACGACTTGGGGCTGTCTGTGATTCAAACCGTAGCCCTGGCCAGAGGGTCTCCTTGTTGAAGCTTAGAAGATGACGGAATCACTATTTCTAAGTCAGACAGGTGACAGGTGGCTGGCACAGCCTGGATTCACAGCAGGGTCCAGCCAGTCCTGCAGAAGCCATTGTGATCCCCCGGAGAGAGGGTCCGATTAGTCCGATTAGTCATGACCACGCTCCAGCCAGACTTTGGAGGTGAGTTTTTTCCTAGTCTGTTACCCATACATTGGTTCATCACCCATCAGCACAGACTCTTTCCTTTTCCCGGAACGTTGAGCTGCCCCCCTTTCCTCCAAGGGCCAGCCTCTTTGTCACACTATAGGCGTCATTTTTAAGCTCCGGCCCCTACTAAACGTCTTTCTAGATCGACGTGGTGTTTTATCTCTTTTCCTTCACAGTCCCCTGGGTGTTCTACCCAAAAGTGGACCCAGATTTTATGAAACTTGCCTCACAAAATATGGTCACCAAATATGACTTACAGAGATCAGGGTGGAAACTTGAGTTGAATAGGGAAAAACTGGATCTTCATTTCCTTTCTGCTCTATTTTGCTGGAATCTTAATGCGACCTAATCTCCTTCCTTCACTGTTCAGTGCTCGATCCAAGTACTCTTGTTTTATTTCTCTAAGGTTTCCAAATTAAACCATTTCACCTCAACAGACAGACCAATGTGCAGACAGCTGGCTTCAATTCAGGCAGAGCTGCTCAGCCTCAGATTCAGGAGACAAGTGGGAGGGACCTATGGCCTAACGGGGCTGTCAGTGTCAGCGCTTGGATTCTCCTCTCGGGGCTCAGCTTCATTTGCACTCTCAGTTTATTCCAGCCGTTTTGGTTCCTGCATACTCTGTTGAAATCAGATCACAACAAATATTATATTATGATAACTCATGGTGAGATGTAGAGGTGCTTATTTCTTGCACACAAGAAGAGAAATTTGGTGAGATGTCACTGCCCACACTCCTGGGGGAGACCTGAGCCCCGTAAAAGCCAAGGAAACCAGG
Organism: Petromus typicus; assembly: GCA_004026965.1. Taxonomy (NCBI): domain Eukaryota; kingdom Metazoa; phylum Chordata; class Mammalia; order Rodentia; family Petromuridae; genus Petromus; species Petromus typicus. The sequence continues at coordinate 2,983 of PVIR01034474.1, forward strand.
TTAATAATCACAGTATGAACGTCTTCGTTCTGCATCACAGTGTCCCCCCAGGACCAAATCAAAGATTTAAGTTTTATAGCTTCAGCAACTGTATTACAAAATTACACTTCTGCCTCCAAATTAGGCCCCCTGGAATGTAATATATTTGATGCAGGCAGTCCAGGATAGTCAATAACTCTGCCCGTGGTGTTTACAGAGAGGTGGTACAGAGCTGTGTAAGTGCTGGTCCCTCCCCTGATCGATTCCTTGTTTTCTACTGTGCGATTACTGGGCTCTTCACACCAGTGAGCAGATGAAGCCCCAAACTCTCTTGTAGGTGGAGATGCGGTCCGGACCTGACTTGTTAATACTTCAGCTCCAGTCTTCTCCCCAGTGTCTTTGCTCCCACATCCCAGGACTTTCCTAAATTAGCTCTTGACTCTCGGCCCTTGGGACTTAAAGACAGACACTGGCCTTCGGATGCCCTTGTGACTCTGCGACCCTGGTTCCAGGCACCAGGCTACCAAAGCAGGCTCCCTCTGAGCCCTGTGTGTCCACGATTAAGTGAAACAGCCCACAATACTTCTCATTTCTCCTCTTCTGTGAGACAAGCTGTTTATGGTCTGAACAAGTGACACTCCGCTCAAGTCCACATTTCTTGGGAGTAAAAAGGTAACAAGGGGCTTATATTTATAGGTGGAAAACACGGTTTCTCTGTTTTTCCCACCGTCACCACTTCGCTGTTACAAAAGCCCATCTCAACGTTGTCGGTCTTTGCAGGGGTCTCTACCCCATGCACTTCCCCTGGTGCCCACTAGGAGGCACCGTCCGTTGAGGTCCCCGGGGCAGGGGCACCTGCGATGTCATCCTGTCACCCTCCTGTGGCCTCTACGCTGCCGGCCTCCTCTCCATGCACCCCGGAAGTCTCACGTGGTGTGCACGACTATTCTGCTCGGAGGAAGCCTCTATGTTCCCCAAGCCGTGCTGACCTGTGCTCAGATGCCCCAGGCAGGGATGCGGGGTACCTGGGAGCGGGGTGCGCTGCGCCCAAACCAGCGGACCTTGTCCTCTACTGAATCGTGTCTCCTGGACAGGGTTTCTTTTCCAATTAGCTCATGGTCCTCAAGCAAAAGGAACCTCATGAGGTCCACATACCAGCCCCGCCCTGGGGAAGCAAACCCCAGTGAGCAAAGGAGGGACTTCTCCCCGCACCCTGGGGCCTGGAGAGCTGTTGACTTGCACGCAGCGAACTCCGCAGACGCTCCTCCTCGAAGAGGTGGACTTCGCAGGTGCTACAGTTACAGCTGCACCTTCGTCCCTGTCCTAACAGCATGGGGTGGGGGCAGAGGTCGGGGCCACCCGAACACCTGCTGAGGATAGGTGGCTGCCACCGGACCTGCAGAGAGTGGGAGATCCGTTGGCTGTCGCCTGGGGTGGCTGAGTCAGTGGCTGCTGAGGAGCTTAGAGCAGGAGCCCAGAAAAACGAGCACTGGAGAGCCTGCGCGGGAGTCCCGGTGGTGCAGACAGAAGCCTCGGTCCCTTCTCTGGGAATCTGGCTTCTCCGAAACACTTGTCACTGGCCCCGCTGAAGGCAACGACACGAGAGGACTGTGGGCTCTGGCAGAACAAACTCCTTGCAGAAGCCAAAGGAGGAGAAATGAGGCCGAGGGAAGAAGTGAGCGAGTTGGCCGGAGGTCCGCACAGCCCCAGGGCCCCGCCTGCGGCCCTCCCCGGCCTGCGCTCCTGCGTCTGCGGAGGCTCCGCGGGCTGCTCCTCCTCGCAGAAAAAACAAGACCAGCCGAAGGCTCAACACCTTCGGCTTGTTAGCACTTTGCTCCTGCGGCTTACGGGTCAAACGGGGGAACCAGCCGAGGTGTGGACAGTGTGAGCCGGTGACAGTGAGCAAAGGCCCTGCCGGGCAAAACACTGACTCAGCGGAGTCTGATATTGTCTAGACCGAGCGAGGGAAAGCCAAGGGCACGCCGCACCCGGCAGGCCCGGCAGGTGCCCTGGACTTTGTGGATTTCCAGTGCGTGTTGACTGTCTCCCTGGCTCTGTGCGCGAGGTAGTTACTTAGTCACACCTCGCAATAGTTCCCAAAAGTAGGTGTTATGATCCTTAGATAATAAGAGAGCAGCCAGGGAAATCGAGGTGCTCAGTAACTTGCCGTAGCCTCCTTGCTAATCAAGAAAAAAACGGCCCCAAGGGCTCCGAGCCAGCTCTTAACAGAACCCAGCTCAGTGGAGTTTATGGGAGTTTTAAAAAAAATAAATTCTAACCTCAGGCGTGGCTAGATCCGGCCTGAAAACTGTCACACGGGCTGATCTCCCCCTCTCAGCTTCACTGTGAGTGTGTGATTGTGCGTCATGTACTTTGTCTTTTCCACCGAGATTCCCCCGAAACTGGGAAGATGATCGGGAACATTGCCAGCCAACACAATCATCTGTCTCCAGGTCCTTTCTTTCTGGGACGCCCTTTCTTTCCCAGAGCCTGTGTGCGATCTCTGAGCTAATCCAGATCACACCGCCGCTTCCTCGTCGCCTCCCTACGGAGGAATCTGAGTCCCACGGTGCAGCCTGCCACCGCCACAGGAAGCAGGAGACAGAGGCTCTTAGAAAGGAAGGTTACTGGACAACTGTCACCTGCACAGGCAGCAGCCCTTGCTAGAACCACTTGGGATTTAACGTCTCTGAAATCCCTAGTGATTGGATTTTCACGGTGCTGATGTCTCATGTTTTACCTCATGTCTGAGGTAGACTCGTGAAAATCAGCTCAGAAGGACAAGCCAGGAGCCAACAGTATTTGTGTGTGCTTTAAAATTAATTTAAGAGCAGAATAGTGGTTATTTTCTTGCTCGAATAAAAAATATGTTGTTGATATAGTTCCTGGAATCTTTTAAATTCTGCTTTTAAGAGAGTGCGATATCACTGTTGGGATATTCTTGCCAAAAAAATGTTTAACCCAAATTTAATCCTGAAAAAGAGTGAGACAAATGTTAAGAGACTAGCTTGCATTCTCCACATAGGTCAAATTCATTTTTTTTTCTTAAAAAAAGAAAAACTGTCTCATCGGTCTGAAGGACTGATCACGTGACTATGGAGAAGAGAGTGTCATGGTGACTAGACAGTACCAAAGCCTGTGACCACTGATGGGATCCTACAGTCTAAAACTTCACATCTATAAAAATGGCATTATCAGGCCGATACTAATATCTGTAAATTAGCTGAGGATGTTGTCCTGGTGTTGCTTTTCCTGGGTATGATTTCAGCTGTGGAGATAAATGTCCTTGGTCTTAGGAGACAGCCTGTCAGCATAGAGCAACTAACTCTCCAGAGGTTAAAAAAAATGGACTCATACTTGTGAGAGAAAAAAGGAGAAAAACATGTGGTAAAATGTTCAGAATTGATGAATCGAGGTGAAAGTAAATGGATGTTCATTCCACGTTGTACTATTCTCATGTCTTTTTTCTGAGCTCCAAATTTTCCAAATAAAATATTAATGGGAAAGGAAATAATCAAGGTAGAGCCTCACAACAGTTTAAAATTTACTTCCACCACTCACAGCACAGAAAGAAAAGTCCGATGAATTCTGTCATGTATACTCGGGGACTTTATATGTTAACTAGATTGTGCGCCTTTCACAGCATGTTTCCAGATCACCCTGGATGCTGCCGTTGGCGCCACCTGGCGGCAGCTATCTGCTTAAGCGTAGGCTTGTGCCTGCCTGCTGGTCAGTACTTACCTGGGGCATCAGTTTGTAGACCGACCCTACCAAATCATGGCTGGGGAGGAGAGTCCTTGAGCCCCGGGCCTCTAGGTCAGAAGACCTAGCTGACGTGATCACAGCGACCACGTCTAAAAAGCAAACAGCGACTTAGAAATTATTAGAAGTAATTGATACTTCGTTTGCACTCTGAATTACATCTGTTGAAGTTTTACTAGAAATAGAAGGGAATGTTTCTATTCACATAGCTGCTCATCTATTGATCTAAACTCCCAAATTGCTTTAAAATATCTTACTATGTCCTGTGTGCACGTGTCTGCACATGTGGATACACATATGCACGCGGGTATGCAGTCGTGGACCCCCCAGGCTGTCGTAACTTCTTGTATTCTGAATGGAAACTTACCCTTGTAGTAAACTTTTTAGGGGCTCTTTCCCTACTGCACCATCCTTTTTATTAAATGTTACTCTAGATGTAGCATCCCTAATCCAATAATCAAATCCAAAATGCTCCAAAACTTAAAATGTTTGCTGCTATAACATTGCAAATGGGAAAATCCCACAACATCAGACTTCATTTCATGTACAAAATTATTTAAAGTATTACATAAAATTACCTTAGCTCTGCGTATAAAGTAAACAAAACATATTTATGGAACATAAATGAATTTTGTGTTTCGATTTGCATTTCTTTTCCAGCCTATCTCTTTACATATATGCAAATAAAGCAAAATCTAAAAGTACTTGAAACCTTTCTAGGCCTGAGCATTTCAGATAAGGGATATCAAATCTGTGCTACAGTTTACTTAATAGCATGATTTGTTGATGATGTATCTCCCTCATTAAAAATCTGAAGTGACCTATGGTACTAAATCATACATTAAAAAAGACACCATAAACTTTGCAAGTTTGAAAATTCATGTAGAAAGCATGGAGTAAGCTATGCAGCTTTAGGTTTTGGACAAAGAACAAAATGGACATTGGTTCTGTGCCCTTGTGCGAGGAGACAAGGGGTTTCTTTGGCCGGAGAACTCTCAGGGATGAGGGACAAATGGAAACCAGGAGTCTCCTGGTGGTGTCTTCTGTGACACCAAGAGACGCGGCTTCCTGAGAACTGAGATGAGAAGCCACAGAGCCCACAGACCATGAAGACACTCTGACCAGGCTGGCCAAGCCACAGGGCCGGATGCGGGGGCTGGAATGCCACAGGGACGGGCCAGGGCGGGTCAGGAAAGAGTATCTCTGAGGAACAGCTGTGGCCACGGCTGGAATTACGAGAAGCCTGGGGTAGGACGGAAAGCAGCACTGCAGAGGCAGGCTCCAGGTGACAGAGAGGTGCTTCTGTCACAAGAGAAACCTGCCTCGCCTGCATCGCTCTGTCCAGACTCGGAGTAACACAGTGACTGTGAGTTGTGCAATGATACAGAAGCGTCCTGCTCACGAATGCATCTCCACACACTCCCGGATAAGAGACAAGACACACTGGGCTTTGGGGGCTCTTTTAAATGGCTGAGTCAGAGCTAAATGTACTCTGTGAAAATCAGCAGCATTTCTACATACCACGGAGAAGCAATTAGGAAATACAATGAGGAAGATATTCCAGCTGCAGTAACAAGAAAAAGACAAAGTACCTGATGTTAATTTCTCTGAGAAGTGTGTATGACCTCTACAAAGAAAATGCAGATTTTACTGAGTGCATTAAAATCTATGCCATATTGGAAAACTAGGCATCTTAAGATGTCGATTTAACAAATTTCACAAATTTATTTATAGATTAATGACGCTCAAAGTTCCAATGGGATTATTATTGCAGGGAACAAAGGAAAAGAAGCTATTTTACAGTTTATGTAAAGCAATAAACAAAGATGATCAGAAAAGATAGAGAATATTCAAATTTTTAAAAAATTAATTCAATAAAACACATGGCCAACTCCCCTCAAAACATCACCCTTCTCTTCCAACATTCTTACTCCATCTATGTTGCCACTTTCTGAAGCAGCACTGAGAGTTTTCTTTTCTATTTAAAAGATATGATTAAAAATATAGTGGAAAAAATTAACGGTTAACATTGCTGCCCAGCACCATCCAGTGTAAAGCGAGGCTCCTAAAAGGATTACAGCATGCCTTCACCCACCGTATTCAGCAGATCCGGCACCATCTGACTTACAGTTCCTCCCAAAAGTCAAAGCAACCTTCAAAGATAAGCGTTTTGAATTAGTTTGGGACCCTGAAGCAGCCACAACTTTGTAACTAAAGGCACTGACAAAAGAGAGAGTTCACAACCGCTTCAGAAAGCACCAACACGATAGGACGAGTGTGTTCGAAGTAAAGGTGGGCATTTGAAGGGGATTCATGGCAGTACATCTTTTACTGTAATAACCTTTTTTAAAAAAATTTAAGCACACCTTATTTTTAATCACATCTCCAACCTTGCTAGTCTCACGTTACTTCACCTGTCAGTGAAAAGACAGCTGACAGTCAGTAGACAGTGTCTGCACACTGAGTTCACAGGGTGCCAGGCAGCGAGCAAGACGTGAGCTGCTGGCCACGCGCACCAGTGGGGCCAAAGGGGAGGAGGAGAGCCAGAAAGATCCAGAAAAGATACTGTGGGCGTGGAGGCGTGTCTTTGGTATAATGTTTGAACCGGCAAACTCTAAGAACTGGAGCCTCCACGCCCATGGATTCTCTGACCCGGAATCAGAGCGAAGGGTCTTTGTCCTCACGGCGAAGTCAGCGTTGCCCCCACCTGGGAAGATGCCATGAAGATGTAAGAAATCACATCCTGTTTGCACCAGGTGCTTGTGCGAGCTCTGCACCCTGAAACCGCGGGAGGGTGTGGTGCGAGGGACCTTGGCTACATTTCAAGATGCATTTTGAAGGACCTTGTGAATGCAGCTATTTTATAAAGATTAGCTTTCCCGAAATGTGTGCTTCCCTGAGTTTTCATTTCTGATGCAGTTTCTTAGAGCCACTGTACACTTAGTACTTATTGATTTTATTTTTCTCCTAGAGCTTTAAGCAGCAAACGAAGTTAATTTGTTATCTAATCCATTGATTTTTCTCCTAAAAGAATGAGCTTCATTTTCAGTATTCCCACCTCGTAATCACTGCTCATGTGCTAAACAGGTTCTCCAGGCTAACTTCTGTGAACGCCCATTGTATGTTCGGAGTCACAGAAAATTGCTGCAGTTACTGGAGTATTTGGCCATGACTGTTGCAATTCGTGCTTTATTCTCAACTCCATAGAGTGTTGCAGATACACTGGGGATCCTGAGGGGGACCCCAATAAATAGTGATACTCCTCTCTGCCCAGCAAATCAAGAAATAAAATAATGAATAAAGACACAAATGAAAATAACCATTATGCATAGCAGCAGCTAGGTAGAAAGGGCAAGGTGTGGGCCGGGGATACAGCTCAGTGGTTCCGGCGCCTGTCTTGCAAGCGCAAGGACCCGGGTTCAATCCTCGGTAACCACATACCATACTGGGCATGGAGACTCATGCCCAGCAGCAACCAGTACCACATACCACAGTGCCGGGCGTGGTGGCTCACGCCTGTCATCCCAGCACTCGGGAGGCAGAGGCAGGAGGATTGTGATGTGAGTTTGAGGCTGAGCTACAAAGTGAGACCCTGGAAGACTGAGCTAGTTTATTATTCAAACACCTTCTCCTGACAGAATTACTAAAAGAAGAAAGGCAAATCAGTGAGGAGGAAATGGATGCAATTACTGACTGTAAAGGAATAATTACTAGCTCCAAAAATAGGAATAATAGGATTTTTCCTATGTAAAAACAAGAGGGGTAAAACTAGATAATAATAATGTGAAATATGGTGGTGCGTTCAGTTAAAAGGTAATCAGACTAAATTCTTTGTTTTGTTTGAGAGTTGTATTTTGCTTGAGTGTTAAGATTGTAACGTTACCGTTAATCATTTGAAACTATTTTTAAGCTAGTGAAAAGAAGAGGAGGGAGGTGAGAACAGAAGGCAGAAAAAGAGAAAAAGAAGCATACGATAAAATATAAAAATTTAAAAATGGAATAAATTGGCAGATAGTTCAAATACATCAGTAAACACATTAAGTATAGATGGAATAATTTCACATAATAAAGGACTTCTAGGTTGAATTTAAAAATAAAAACAAATCTGTTTGCATGCCAGATACCAAAGTGGAATCATTCCATTTCCTCTGAGCTGAGGGTCTGTGCTTGTGCGTGTACCTGAGTGTGTCCACGTGTGAGTTTGCACGAACGTAGGAGAGGGAGGAGCAAGGACCATAATCCAATCTAGATGTTCTTTCTGAAACATGTTGGTAATACTGTGCTTAAAAGTTTTGTGCATTCACTGGTACAAGTTTAACCTTTAGATATGTTCTTTTATAAGTTGTAATTTATAAGTTAATGAAGTATCTTAAATTTTATTGATAGGTCAGTTGAAAATGTTTCATCTGAAATGTGCAGAACATGAACTACAAAGCAGACCACATTGAGAATTTGGGTAAGAGAAATTTATGATAATTATGAAACACCCTTCCCCACAGTACTAGTGGGTTAGTACAGTGTACAGAAACTAGGTCAACATTACCAGTTGATTGTCGATATGGCCATTAAGGCACCAAAGCCAGGAAATTTCACGTATCACCGGCTATCCATCTGACATTCTGAGCCAAGAGATTGTCTTCATTTTTCCCTAGGCCCACATAAATCAATTATCACCGACTGCGCAGTTATCAGCGTGCAACTGGCTGCTGTGGCAGATTTGAATTCCATTTTGCAAGATGGCCAAAACCCTCCCCTGGGCCTCCCCACTCACAAGCCAGAAAGCAGCCAAAAGATGGTCACCGCTTTGCTCCTGAATGGAGCTAATTACAGAGCTGTCTCCCGCAAGATGAGCACATCGCCATCAGCGTGTAAATAGGGACAATTAGAGCTCATTGGAAGCCAACATTATTTCCAAAAAAAGAAACTGCGCTTCAGATTTTAATTACTCTCATAGGAATTGTTTCATTAAACAGAACCTGACCGTTATTTTTCACAATTTAGTTCAACGAACATGACAATTCTCTGTCACAAGTGTTCTAATTTTAACATTTGTACAGATGGTTTGGTAGGAATGTGAATTCTATTCCTCTCATCTTTCCTCACTAGGCTTATTTTAATCCTGCATCATAGTTTGACATAATTTACACAGTACTGAAATATATATGTATTCTCTTCCTACCTCATTATTTGGAATCTGACTGTCTACATTTGATCGATCAAATCAGCCATTCATTAAGGCTTCGCATCTTTTCCAAGTGTTGCACTTAATGCGTTGGAAGTGTTTGCTTGGCCTTCATAGCTACTGTAGGAGGAGCGTCGCCCTCATTCTGCAGCTGAGGAACTCGAGTGTGGCAAGTGATCAAAGGCACACAGTCAGGAAGTAGTGGAACCACAACGTATTTCCAGACTATTTCCAGGCTACTTCTGGGTCCCCTTGCTGGTTACCACTTGTAACCTTCGTAGCACTCAGCTGGGAAGACGCAGAGCTTTGTCAGGTAGTTTAGGGACCACTGTTGACGGTGTGTGTGTGTGTGTGTGTGTGTGTGTGTGTGTGTGTGTCCGTGTGTGTGTGTCCTGCAGTCTTGGAGAGTGCAGTGTTATCAGATGCAAGAATTCAGAAGAAGTGGGCCAGGGAGTTAGCTCAGTGGTTCCGGCGCCTGTCTCACAAGCGCAAGAACCCGGGTTCGATTCCCCGGTAACCACATAACAATACTGGTGTGGAGACCCACACCCAGCAGCAACCAGTACCACATACCACAGTGCTGGGCGTGGTGGCTCACGCCTGTAATCCCAGCACTCGGGAGGCGGAGGCAGAGGCAGGAGGATTGTGATATGAGTTGGAGGCTGAGCTCAGGGCCAGCCTGAACCACAAAGTGAGACCCTGTCTCAAAAAACCTAAAAAAAAAAAAAAAAAAAAAAAAAGAATTCAGAAGAAGTGATAGTGAGAGTAGAAGGACAAATATGCCTGAAACCACCTCAAAAGTGGCGACTTCTGTTCTTGCTGGTTTCAGGTTATAGTCTAAGATAAAACAACAGTCTTCTCCATGATCTGTTAAGCTTAAGGATAGGTGACTGCTTTTTTTAAAAATGTATTCTTTGATAATTTATTGAATTCTTTTATGCCTATGTTCTCAATCAGACCATGTGACATGACACCAGCTTTGCTATTTGACCTACACATGCATAACCCATTTCTAAAATTAGACATTGCCAGTTCATCTCATTTATACCCAGTGCACTTTTACCCACATTCATTTCCTTCCTTCTTTCAAGGAGCAAATGTGATTCTAAGTTTGGTTTTTATCCTTCCCAGGTGAGGCGATCGCTCCATCTCCTTGGTTTACCTGGGATGGAGGGCTGTGGTGGACACAGGACTTTCAGTATACACACAGGGAAATGCCAGGCAAATGGAGATGGCAGGTCACTGTGTCTAGGCATATTTATATTTTACTACATATCTATCAATCTACAAATGATTTGGTCTGTTACTTTCTCTCTAAGCTTTATATCAATGGGATCATGCTGCAGTATCATTTTACAGTTTTTAAGCTCATTATATTATGGGAGTGAATCATGTGGACAATTATAGCTTAAGTTCATTCATTTCCACAGCTCCAGAAGATTCCATTGCTTGGATACAACATAATTTATTTTATCCATTCTGCTACTCATGGGACATACTGGTTATCTGGGGCTGTTCATTTCCAACAGGGGTGCAGCTAACACCTGTGTGTGTCTCTGAGTGTGCCCAGCTAGGGCTGCCCTGTGTACACTGGCATTGCTAAGCTGCCCAGCGTGTGCTGCATCTCATTCCTCTGCAAAACCATTTACCAGTTTTCCTTCCCATTAGCTGTGTTTGAAGGTTGCCTTTGCTTCACATAATCAACAAGGCTGGAATTACAAGACTTTTAAAATGTTGAAGTTTATGGGATATGAAATCCTGGCTTCCTTTTTACTGAAAATGACTGCTTGTGCTCTTCCCCACTGATTTTTATACTTGTCAAAATGTAAATATTCACCAGTCTTTAATTATGTAAGAAAGAGATTTTGTTCTGTGAACTCCTTGAGGATGAATTACTGGTCTAATTATTTTTTGAAGACCAAAACGCCGACACAGTGCTTGTTACATAGCATTCACTCATGACATGCTTGTTGACCAAATGGGTGATCAGATTTATTGAGTGTCTTACTCTTGATAGTTTTTCTTGAAGCTCATATGGAGGACCTAAGAATCATCCATCCATCCATCCATACATACATACATACATACATTCATTAAACACATTTATCAGATACGTACAATCTCCCACATATCAGTCCAGGTACATGAATGTTACAGTGAACTAAATAGACAAAACTGCTATCATATTGTCACATACTGCAATGCAGACTTAGCTCCAAGCTCCAGTAGAAGACACAGTGAATCAGGCAGCATGAAATAGTCAGAGAAAGCTCATGAAGATAAAGCTCCTGTGGCCTTGGAGATGGTGATCTTAATACTCAGCAGGGGCCTGAGAGTGTGGGTTCTGGGCCACATAAGAAGAAGTACACTCTGGGAAGAGAGAGATTCAGACTGGAACCCTGAGCACACCCATATGGAATGGGGAAGGAGACATTGCTGGAACCTCTGTTGTGGGTGCTTGCCTCGTGGGAGCCACTACAGCACAAAGAGAACTAAAGAACAGACAAGAAAGTAGACTTAAAGAGAAGCCAAGTCTTGAGGCATAATCAGTGCTGCTATGGGCAGCAAAGGCAAAGGCCCCAAGTGCATCCATTATCTGTTGAATACAGTCATTGGGAGCTTGGGAGCTCAGAAAGCATCTAGTGAAATCCTGCCACACACCTGGCATGATGGCACCAGGCAGGGCTATTAAGGAGTAGGCACTGCTTACTCTGTTTGGATAGAAGAAACCAGAACTGAGACCAGGTACAATTAATAAGCAGCCCATCAGGTCAGTGAGAAGTCATAATTTAGGGAAAAAGTTCTTAACTGAGGTCAGGCTGACCTCAGTTGCACCTAACTCAGCAGAACCCTGCACTTCACAGACCAGAGCCTGGGTTTCTGTGGCAGCCACCGAGGGAGGGGTTGCGTCACCCAGGCTGCCATCTGCCATGCCCTTTTGAGTCATTCAGGGCTTCAGTCTGACTCCTGATATAAAACAAGACAGCCAAATTATGGAAAGCACGAAGCAGGTGCCAATCACAGCCTGCTAGTACAGGGCAGGGTTGTCTGCTACAGGGACCCAGGGAAGGGTCCCGGAAGGAATCTCAGACGTCCACGTCTGTGACATGAGAAACAGACTCAGAGTCCACGAGTGGGAAGCAAAGTGAAACTTCTCCTCCAGGAAACAGGTCCGCTGTGGCCTGAAGAATGTGTTCAGGGTGACAAGTCAAAGAGAGATGGCTACTAAAGCCAGAACCACAGGGTCACTGCTGTCTGTCTGTCTGACTGTCTGACTGTCTGTCTGTCTGTCTGTCTCTTTCTCTCTCTCTCTCTCTCTCTCATACACCCACACCCCCCCGCCCCCACACACACAGAGTGGCCATGGGTCCTGCCTCTGTAGTAGCTCCTGGAGTCCCCAGTCTGGAGACTGGTTTTCAGAAACCCAAACCTGCAGCTCTCCACAGGACCAGGGTTTGACCACCTCCTAAATCCAAAGAGCTCGGCCTCCTGAACAGGGACTCCAGCTTCACATCTCCACACCTCCACCTCCTGCCTGTTCTTCCGTGGTACTTCACACGCAATTCCCACAGTATCTCAAAACTCATGTTTGCAAATCACTCTATCGGCTCCAGGAGAAACCTCTCCTGCACACTCAGAGAGAGCACAGCCCACTCCAGGGTGCCTTGTGCCTGAGTGTCACTGTGTCTGCAGAGGTGCTTGTTACAAGTCAGTCTTCCCTGCTCAAGAGCGAGCCACCACCCCTAGCACAATCTTCAATAGACTGCTCTCTGTAAGGGCCCAATCTGTGTCTATTTGGTTCACCATTAGGCAAAGCTAAATGCGGCATAATCGATTCATAAACTTTTGTGGAACTCATGGAAGATAGTCAATGCTTAGTAAATGTTTAACGAGTGAGTGAATTAGTTAGATGTCTTTGGTTGAGGGAAGAGCACTGGACTAAATTTTCCAACAACCCAGTTGATGTGACATGGAGTGTCCCTTTGTGATGTACTTGTGCGGTGTGGCTCAGAGTCAGGCATTCAGTCAGTGCACCTGGTTGTTGGAAATGACGTGACATTAAGTAGCAAGTCCTCAGTGATTTACAAAAGCAAATCCTCAGGTAGTGATTTACAAAGAGGACGTAAGTGTCGAGGAGCTTAAAGACCAATCAGTTCCCATCCCCAAGAAGGATCCAGTACCTCCCAGTCTCCTGTCCTCACCAGACGCATTTGCTTTGCTGCCAGCAGTTCTTTCTGGGAGCACATCCATCCATCAATCATTTGCTAAGTGCGATCAAACTATTTAACTTCAAATAAAGCCAACCAAGGACATGGCATTGGGACTTAGAACCACAAAGTGAGCACAAAGCTTTCTGGCCCTCGCAGACCTCCTTTGAGACTAAAGGTCATCAGCTAGGACACTCTCCTACATCTTCCAAAGACAGGAGCATTAGAGAGGCCCAGCACGTAACCCGTGTGGACATCTGAACCCCGGCTCGGGGCTGGGCACACAGTGGGTTCTTTCAAGAATGAGAGAAGAATGTCGTGAGTCGCAACCACACAAAAATGATGAGGAAGTCCTCATCTGTTACAGCTGGTTTTCATTTTAATTTTTTATTAGAACAGTACATAATGACTGAATTCATTGTGGGACACTGGTACATGTCCACAACCTGTCTGAATTTTTTTCTATCCTTTCCTCTACCTTCCCTTCATCCCTCATTCCCTTTCTTTTTTTCAAAAGACATGTCTTCCTGTTTCTTATTATCTTTTAATTTTAATTCTTTATTTAGACTTTAAGTTTTTCACAGATGAGAAACCAGGAAATATTTAAGCTTTTGTATCTGATTTGTTTCACGTAACTCTATGGTCTCAAAGTGCATCCATTTTTCTGGCCAGGGATTTAGCTCAGTGGTTCCAGCGCCTGTCTTGCAAGCACGAGGGCCAGGGTTCAATCCCCGGTAACCACACAACAATACTGGGCATGGAGACTCACGCCCAGCAGCAATCAGCACCACATACCACACTGCCGGGCATGGTAGCTCACGTCTGTAATCCCAGCACTCGGGAGCCAGAGGCAGGAGGATTGCTGTGATGTGAGTTTGAG